>JAODAH020007014.1:0-81564 GCA_027574865.2 Coproporus ventriculus | reverse complement strand
TACTGATCAATCTATTATAATAAACATTGGCAAGTTATCAAGTTATTTTTACAAAGCTTTCAACAAGTAAAGGAAAAAGAGAAGAATTTCCATTTTAATCTTTTAAATATTTCAGGACACTTTGTTTATCTTTAAATCTTGAAATTGATTTTATTCATTTCAAGAAAATTCTCTATGAAAATATTTTAAGTCGAACCTAATCATCTTATTATCAGAACTACAAGTTTTATATTTCAGGAAGGGATTTTAGAAATTAACTGTACCTACATCTGTTTATGTATGGAAAACTATGCTAATTCATGTTAAAGGTCATGATGGTAACCTTTTTGATGAATGACCTTTCCTTAATTTTCACCAAGCGAACTGAAAAGAATACGAACGTGATGCGGTTGCAGGATTTCTAATAAAAAAAGTTATGGATGAAACTTGAAAGGATCTTTTGTTCCTGTGGAGGGGATTAATATAATTAAATGTCGTTTTTATAATTTAGAGGTCATTTTAAAATATTTTCAGGTGGGTAAAGAACGTGTTTTTATGAAAATAAATTTAAAAAATATTTTTCTTTGCAAAAATGTTAAATTATTAATTTAAAATATTAAATTTGTATAGAACATTGAATAAATATTATGCTCTTGTCTCCCCTTCTTCAAACATAAAAATCTGACAAACCACATTTATTTTTTTAATATTTTTACACAAAAGAGTCCGTAAAATCGCATTTTACGGACCCATTTGAGTCATTTTACGGACTCATTTTCTTATTTTACGGACTCTTTCAGAAAAAAAAAATATTTTTTTAACAAAAATGCGTTTATATTTGATCGACTCTCGTATCTGCTATTTGATGGAAAAAGGTAAGTTTATTTCGCTCAATTTGATTTGATTTGCACGGTTGAAAATCTTGGAATTCAACAAATAATGCCCGTTTTCTTCTCGTATTAGTGTAGTGTTTCTTTAAATAGATTTATTGATTATATTGAAATTTAGTGAACAAGAAACATATTATGGGGATTAATAAGCATATGTTATTTGCATATAAGTGGCTGGATATAATGTTATTAGATTTAAATGACAGTCATTAGGCAGCGAGTGTTGAAATACGGGCAACCATGCAGCACGGGGTTCGGGGGAGGTGGAAAGAGTGATGCGGGGGCAGAACACGTAAAGATAGGGGATGAAGGGGGGAACTGCTCGATAAACACGTTCGTAATTGAGTGGTATATCCGCATAGGGAGCTTTGGGTTGGGGAGTCATCCTCATCTATAAACAGCCCTTTAGATTACCCCTAAAACATTCTCATTAATTTACACTCGGTTGCATCGAAATCTCCCTTTTATTATGTTAAAACTCCAATTATTATTGCAGGTAAATGTTAGGATAACATGCTTCACGGAAATCGTTCGTTCTGAAACAATATTTTTATAATTTGCCCTGAAATTTATTTGATTTTTTTTACATCGGTAAGGATTAATACCCTCGTCCAACAAAATCCTTTATTGGAATTTAAATTAAACTCTGATCATTGAATTTCCTCGAATTACTTAAAGTGCAATTTTTGCAATTTATATATAGAATTATTCGTTATGAAATTTATTTCGAAAATATTCTAATCAATAAACGAAGGTATTGGTAAATCTGCATTAACTTGAAAAAAAAATTAAATCAATTTAAAATTGCTTTATTTCTTATTGCTTGTTATGTGTCGCTTTTATAGTCTAATTTTTGATTTTACTGCTTTCAAGAAATGAAACTGTACACCTTTAATCAAGAATTAATAAAATATATCACCTTACTCTTTACAATCGATATCCAATCCAATTATGACGCAAGAATATGTTATCATTCGTACAATTATTATAACATTTACTCTTTCATAGTTTTCACTATTTTCAAATCAAAATATGTCATATCTTTTTTTTTTTTTTGATGAAAGAAAGTTATTTTAAAAATAATTATTGTTTAGATATTCTATAATTTTTTAATGCTAAAAGTTTTAATCATATTTTTATCTATCAGATTTTTTCTTTAGATTTAATTTAATTATTCACGTATAAAAAAATATTGACATAGTGCAGGTAATTATTTTGTTAAAAAAATAATCAATTACTTTATTCTTTCTTTCATAACGTTTACATTTTCAAATAGAATGATTTAAAGTGACGCAAAAGAAAAATAAAAAAATCAGAATGTGAAAGTGATTCGTTTAAATTTCAAGAGAAAAAGTCAAAAGCGTAAGGGAAATGTTAACTGAAATAAAAGGAAGAGAGAAAATCTGGTGCGTGATATTGCCCCCCATCAAACCTTTACACTTCAACAAATAATGCATTTCACAGCATCCATTTTTATAAAAACGCCCGAAGCACAAAAGAAAAATCAACAAAAACAATACAGATCGCAACAAGCACCTTTGTTATTTCACAGATTAATATAATAAAATGGTATAATCAAATCAATTTTAAATTATTATTTCAAATAACAATATATGTATATATTTGATGTGTTAAAACTGTAAATAAATAAAAACCAATGTAATTGAAAAGTAAAAAGTTGCAAACCAATTGATTTAACTTCAGAGAATATATTTTTTTCCTGCAAATATAGCGCGTTTGAAGTAATTTAAAATTGCAGTGGTGAAAGTTGAGAAGGTGGTTCATTGATCCAAGTAATTTAATGATTTTTTCTATAAATCTGCTAAAAAAATTGATTGCCATTTTTTATCGGCGCTGTGATAATATTAAAATGCTATTAAGATCATTTTTATTGTAAAAATCAACTGAGAGAGTACTAATTAATTATTGGAATATGAATTAATTTGTGTTGTAATTAGCAGATCATAAAGTGGCTGTCCTGTTCGAGACTATTTAGCCCCAGGTTAAATTCCAATGCAGTGTTTACCAACTGTATGCGGTGCAGGGTTTAGAAATGCCAATATAAAATGAATCCCCATCCCCATCCATCCCATTACGTCAATTAATGAATCCATAATTAATTTATTTGTTTTAATATTATTATTAGTTATTATCTGTGTTATCACAATAACTAATAAAACATTTTTGTGTAGAATTTATATAAACATTTTTTAAATCACTTTTCCTCTCAATTCTATAATTAGAATTAAATAATCAATATTTCCGTTATATAAAATTATTTATTGCCATTTTTAGAATTGCTAATGTAAAAAAAAACTTACGAAATTATATTCTTCCAGACGACTTCCAATTTCTATTAAATCTACGTTGGTCGCATTATGGAATGACTTTCCTTTCAAATCTTACAAGCTGGACAAGTTTTCTTTCAATTTATTTCCTTCCAATAAAATTATTATTTTTATTTCTTCATAATTCTAAACTTCCACGAATATGTTTTTATATTTTAATAGCAATTAGCTTATTTTTTTAGGACTTTTAATTAGTATTTTATCTCATTTCTCTAGTAATTAAATGTTTTCTCTTACTCTCAGTAACACTCCAACCATGTTTTGTACGAAAATTGCGAAATGTAGCTGCCAAACCTTCATTATATTTAAAATATGGTTTTCTTTAGTCACCAATGTTTCTTCCAAAATGCTCTTGATCTTCCTTAATCCAATCATTTTGACATTTAATGATGGCTAAAACAGTTTGAAATTCCCTTGCACAAAAAACCTTCGTCGCAAAGTTCAACAATCTGACCTCTGTCAAATTCCCTCGATTGAGGATAATTATTGCATTACCTAGCCATTTTCATACAACGAACAAATAATATAAAAAATAAAAAAATTAAAATGAAAGAAAAATAGTGGATAATTATCGACTTAATTATAATTAATGCCTAAAAACATGTTATTACTACTTGATTTATCGGATTCATATCGTAATCAATTATTACTTTTCGATGGCTAAGCACTTTTGAAATTCTTTTGTTATGATTTCCACATCAGTGAGTACATTTAAAAACTGTATTCATACTTGAATATAAGTACTCAATACTGAGCAATGTTGGAGATATACTAGCACACTGCTCGTACACTGAGGCTTGTGCACTTAGTAGATTGATTTGAAAGTTTTCCAGCATTCAAAATAGCGTATTCGCCATATTAATAATTTTATCGATAGTTTTAAAAATCATGACATTTAGCTACATATGTTATCTCAAATCTAATCTAAAAGTTGATAAATAATTCAATCTTAAGACTATTACCTATTTATATTTCATCTTAAAAATAAAATTTAATGGTTTGAAATAATGGTATTTGTCGTGCAATGTGCACGTAAAAATTGTGCAAATGAAACAGATAAAACTTCCAACGATTCGAAAAATATTGAATAAAAAGCAATACGGAATCAAGTAAACGTAATTGATTTTGCCTTTTATGTGGAGGTAAATGTCTTTTGCAGATTTCATAGTCGTAACAAGTTTCCTAAATAATCCCAATTAAAATTTCAGATAACAAATGAATGGAAATAATGGGATTATAAAGGAAATAATTCGAGTCTAAATTTATAAACTCGATTTGCTTCGATTACATCGTAAGCCTTTAGAAAGGAATGGTTTGAGTGGTTTTAGGATGAAGGCGTTGATAAAGGGCAGGAAGATGAATGAATGAAATGTTTGACTATGAAGATAAATTCGCCGGATTTATAGCGAATGAATCAAATATTAATATTTTGAATGGTTTTAGTTTAATAAACGTAATCGGTGTTATTTATATGTTTCGATATCGATTGAATTTAATTGGCTGAACAAAAAGGGTGCTAAATGTAGAATAAATTTTTGGCTTGCGCGTGCTCGCATTCGAAATTAATTAAATATGGAAAATAAAACAAATATAAAATTGTTTTTAATTACGGGCAATTATATTTTAATTCGGGTAATAAATATATTCGGTATTTAGGTATCATAACAATTATGTGTGAGCGGCAATTTCAGGACGGCAATTGAATTGAGTTTGTCGTTTGTCGAGGGGGATGAGCGAGAATTCGTGGCGCGTTGTGGGGGTTGAATAGGGGGATACTGTGCGGGGCCCGGGGTGAGCTGCGGCCCGTTGGTTGGGGGTGGGTTTGACGATGTAATAGCGAGAACATCGATTAGCGTTTCAACTGGAAATGGCCGTTTGAGTTCCGATTAGCGATCCGCTCTATCCTGTGTTCATTCACGTCGCTCTAAATCACATCAGATTACTTCGACTACCATTACTTCGAATTACACAAACATAATACTCTTTTTACATACATTAATATCTTCCTATAGAATTTTTAAGTAATTCCACATTCAAAACAAAATCATCCTCTATCATCTATTAATTTATTATATTCCAACTCCACCCTTTAAACAAATCTATTAATAACTTAATAGCTTTTTAATAGAGAGAAGGTTTTCAAATAAAAAGTAGAAGTCAATAAAGTTGGTGAATTTATTAGTTAATTAAATGTAGGAGCGTGCGGTGCTTAATTGTCGGTGTAAATTTAAGTGGTGGGGGAGCATTTCGGCATTTCAGCATTTCCGCTCTATATAAATGATGAACTATATTCTACTAAGTGGTCTGTTAGTATTGTGTCAACGCAGTTACTCGTTTGGCCGCCAGAGTGCACGATTTATCGCTCAATAAATTACACCGACGCTCCTTGTCTGATACACGCGGTGTCCGCGTCGGGATGCGTCTCTATACAAATCATTATCGTTATCTGCTTACACACTGTTATACATTGTCGCCAACTTCAGCCCTAATTACTTTGATTGATGTTTATTTATCACTTTCTCAAACGCGCAATTACTTCTCATATAAGCTCCACCCTCTAAAAAATTCATAGATCACACATGAAAATTATTCTTTCTCAAACTTATTTACTTTCTTTCTTTTTATCCCTATTAAACTTCAAACCTTTAACTTTACTTGCTATAATCGTGTTCTACATAAAAAGTTTCGGATTTGTAACTTTTAATAGTCGGAAACATGTTTTGAAAAATATAAAGAGAGAAATAGGAAATTTAATTGACCGAAAGCTTACGGTTATGAAAATAAATTACTTAGGTGTGTATTGTTATGAGTACGCTATTAAGCCTTTGTACCAGAAATTATAGTGAGTTAACAACAGGGTGCTATTCTACCCCTTCTCTATGCTCAATTTAACACTCGACAAAAATACTAATTTTACTGAATCGTAAATAAATTTTCGCTTTCACTTCAAATCAAATATGTATCCCTAACAGCATTAACTATAATTTCTCGATATGTTTTGACGGTTCTTGTCTCTGCAATTTACTATATAGGTTAAATGCGAAAAATGATGTATTATTAGTTTTAAAATCGACAAAGTATATTTATGATAAAAATGTCTTAACATAGAAATTAAAATTTACATTAAAGATTTTATTTTATTTAAACTATCATTTAAATTCTTAAAAATCGCTTGCATGCATTATCACTTATTTATTCTCAAACAAAATTGACCGTTCCAACTCCATTTACGTCGCTTTGAAAACGAATTAAATTTAAAAAGTCATAAAGCGCAACCGTGATTTTATTTTATATAAATATTAAATACACTTTACGAATAAAATAAATTATTTATATCAGTTATCCTTTTTTTATAATCTTATGAAATTCAAATTGCGTACTAACGGCTATTGGTTATCGACGTCTAAACTAAAACTCAATTTCTTATGCTCCTATTCGAGGTTTGAATCTGAAAGTTGGTGAGTAGTAAACAAGGATGTGGTACTTTGTGACACGAGGCCATTTTTTAAAACTATGTTGGTTTTAATTTTATAATGAAAATATTAATATTTTCTTAAATTTATTTTGGGTATCCTTAAATGTCCTTTCTAATCAATTAGAAATCTTGGCAGTGCGTTAAGTACTCTCCGCAATAAAAAGCTTAAAGCAGTCTTGAATTAGGCTAGTTTAAAAATAAAATGTAGTGATGAATGTAAGTAGTTAATCATCCACTAATAATGAAAAATATTATTTTAATTGAATATACGAGTAACACATGTGACTATTTGTAAAGCAGAAGGGAAAGAATCTGTCATTACATATTTTTATTGTAGATGCCATCCATTAATTATAGAAACATAAACGGTGGTGAGATTATAAAAAGCATTCGTGTACCAGCTGGAGATAATCTCTTAACTGTATGATGGCCAAACTAAACATAGCGGTGTAATATTCAAATTTCAAACGTTTAACACCGACTCAACCGGAAATACCTAATTACGTTTGAGATGATCTACTCAACTTGCTACTAAAGATGTTTGTCCACATACTCACTCTAACTCTCAGATCTTGAATACTGCTAATGATATTTATAGACTAAGTGCGTTTATCTATTAACCCACCTAAATAGAAACTTAAATGTTGCAATTTCCGCTAATATACCTAATTTTTCATGCTCAAAATATTTTAATTTTATTAATTATTGATTTTTTTCAACATCTTACTCATAGACAAATAGTTTTATTAAATATGTAAAATATAAAGTGTTGTAATATTTAAATAAAAATCTATTCGTGGTTCATAAAAATTTCACCTTTTTATTTATTAGTTTATTTTTTAAATTCCAATTACATAAATTATAACTTCATTTTCGGATTGATTCTGAGACCTAGTCGTGAAATTTATGCACTATAATAATATATCTGCATTGATCATCCGCGTTTTAATAAATGTCAAATAATAAGGCCTTTGGTAGCCTTTATTTTATTTATAATTTGAATGTATAATTTAATTTTCGCAAAAAAAAAACATTATTTCAGTTTCATTTGGTATGTTTTATACATTGAGGCTTACTATAAAAAATGTATTTTGCATGAACGCTGCAAATAGAGAGTTAATCGTAAAAAAAATAAAGAAATGACACGTGCCGGTTTAGTTATAATGTATTTTACGATGCGTTGGAAAGAGAGGGTAATAAAGCTTTTATTAAAATGATGTAGACAATGTAACAATGAAATATATAGAGCAATGTGTATTAAACAAGGAATTATTACATAAAATAGTGTGCATGTTTATGTTGGGTAAAGCATTTTAATCATCCAGACACCTAAAACTCACATTCGGAGTTTACATAAATCGTCCGCTCGCTCGCTTCATCATTAAATTGAGCTGAATAAATAACTGTCAGGGTGGAATTCTAAGGGTTTTATAAAGTGCAGGAAGTGACAAGATGGGGTGACGAGTAGCTAGCAGCACATTATTAACGCGTTGCAGAAATATCGCAAAACCAATTCCTTACACTTTTCCTCTTTTCTCGTTTAACAAACACATTCAATGTCGATTATTTGCAACGCTACAGTTTCAAGAAATGTTATTTAATATAAGCAATAAGAGACGGACTTCCGTTACGTAAATACATCTTGTCTTATCACAAAACATCATTCAAATGTCATATTCATTTCATTAAGTGATTACGAAAGC
This sequence comes from Coproporus ventriculus, assembly GCA_027574865.2. Taxonomy (NCBI): domain Eukaryota; kingdom Metazoa; phylum Arthropoda; class Insecta; order Coleoptera; family Staphylinidae; genus Coproporus; species Coproporus ventriculus. The sequence continues at coordinate 73,169 of JAODAH020007014.1, read as the reverse complement.
ATAATCATATTGTTTAATTGCATTGTTCTAATTAAGACTGTTTATGTTAGAAGAGCGAAATTATCGTGACTTAATTAAACGCGAACTATCCGGGCACTTTGGAGATACAAGGAGCATGTAACTATTCATTTTACTATTATTAACTCAAAACAGATACATATCGTTTGTAGCTGATAAACATATATTATACATCTCTATTATTCCCTCTTAGTATTATTAATTGCATATTAAAAACTATTTACTTATTGCACTTGGTTAATATAAATTGACAAAAAATTATTTATTTTATAATCTCATGATACTTTTAAATTCACCTATTATAATTTAGAATTAAAATTTAAAGGTTTTGGGTGTAAAATTGAGATAGTCTAACAAAATGAATAAAATACTAATTCCGTTAAATGCAGATTTTTTTAAAATTATCTACTTAGCTATAAAGTTTAAATTGCAGAGCTTAAAAATTATTTTCCTACATTAACTACAGTCTACACTAATTCAGTTAATCTACCATTTCTCTAGTTGTTTCATCCAACCAAAAATAATTCTTTGTTTACAACGAATTGCAGCAGTTTATCTTTAACAACTATTATAATTAAATGTGAAAGTTATCGATATTGGTTGAGTAAGGTATTATTGTAACTATTTTATATGAAAAAATTAGCTATACATTTATAAAAACTGAAACCGGAAGTACAACTTTTTCCAAAAACACTAGCGATCTTCCCAAATCGTTTATAACCCACATATATACAAACGCGCTCACGTAAATAAATAACATCGAGAAAATATCAATAACTTATTCAGGGAACGAATAAATCAAAATCTTGAAGTCTTTTTTTTATCATAATGAAAATACTTTCTTTGCACATTAGCTTTGGAAAGTAAAAACTAGTCCAACGCGAACTCAATAAAATATATTGAAACTGTGTTTGCTCTGTAATGGCACACATTTGTAGTTTTATAGGGTTACAGTAACCCATTAATCTGCACAGAGTCAAAACAAACCGTCTATGTCGGAGAGCAGGTCATTATTTTGAATTCGTGAATATTTTCTGATATTAAACTCGATTTAAATTTCTTAACTTAAAGAATACGAAGGAAATTTGTTGAATACAATTTTTTATAATATTCTAAAGCTGACAAGTTTGTGTTTATTTGTTAAAATACATATAATGTGATAATAAAAAAATTACATTTTTGACAAAAAAAAAACACAAAATCAATTTGACAACTGAATTGAATAATTTTGATACCAATATCAAAACATAAAAAGTCGGGCGCTATAATGAAGCTATTATGAAACCCACTGGAATTTCATAATAAGTGTGTTATGATGCTGAGCGTCCATGAGATCATAAATGAAGAAGTAGTTAATAAAATCTATGACTTTTACGTTGCACATTTATTTAGGAAGATACACTAAATAGCTAATGTGATAAACATGTGAAACGAACATGTTTTTCATATCTTAATTAATAAGAGAGGAGATCATTCGTGATACAAACTACTATTATGCAGAATTTGAAAAATCGTATTTTTAAGGCTTAATAAATTGGTAAACTGTTAGACAAAATGTATCGAGACAAAAGATTTTAATGAAATAAGTTAAAGTTAATTGAAAATTGAATTGTGTAAAAGAATGATAAGATAATATAAAATGTATGCGCGAACAATGAGAAACTTAACATAAACAATATTCGTGGTAAACCATAGAAGAAGATAGAAAGATAAATATTATCGTTAACACACATTTTTATCTATAGATGTAATATAAAATTTAAGTAAAACTGTTAAGTAATGCCGGAATTATTTTCACGGCACGTTCGTACTATAAATATTCCTGAATTTGCACAAATAATTAACAATTAAAATGCAGCTGCTCACTTATTTCAAACGACTGAATTGTTTAATTTCATATTTGACACCGCGTTACAGTTTATATGAAATTTTATACATCCATGACTTAGATGTTAACATTTAACGATCATTAGAATAATGCATGGAACTTTTATTAAATGTCTCTGTATTTAAAAAAAAAATCTGCGCCCTTCTTAAATCATCTCCTCAGACAAAATAATATCATGAGGAATTTAAAGGCAACAATCTAATTTTATCGCTTTGAATCATGGGGTGTAATCGATTTGAACCCTCCTGCAATATTTTTAGCATTTAAAGGAATTATTTGATCCCTATACGTTCTTTTTGTATTTTTTATTAATAAACTGCTCCATTAACATTTTCTCAGAATCATATTACTTTAAGATTTATGTCAACGTTTTGTTTTATTATTAAAAATACAAGTAGGAAGAAATTAATGCAATAAAGACAAATAATGAAATATGGTCCGTCTATGTTTTAAAATACTTACAAACTATAATTTTAGAGCGAAATTTTATCAAAATGAAGTTAATAAAATGGAAAAAATAATAATTTTCGGAATTTGTTTTCTTTTTATATTTTGGTTTTTCATTTTCGGATTTTTCAATTTTACTTTCCTTTTTTCAATTCTTATTGCAGTTATATATTAAAAATTGAAAAAATTTAAAATTCAGAAAGATTAAAAGTCTAAAACGAAAAGCTAAAAATTTAAAAGTAGAAAAATGGAAATGCAGAAAGGTCCAAAAATTATAAAATGCCGAAAACATGAATTAAAAAAATTGAAGAATTTTTTCTTTAATTCTAAATGGCTTTTTAATATCTTTTTCCTTTTTTTAGGTGTTTTAAATATAATTTAAGTTATAAAAATTTCGAACTTTTGAATTTTGAAATAATAAATTTTTAGAATTTCTAATTTTGCAAATTTCTTCAGGAAAGTTGATTTAAACTAAGTTTGTTGTACCTATATGAAAAATAATGAATATTTTTGTAATGATTACATTGTAATTAATGTTAATGTGAATTTTGTAGACAAAATTAATCGTTACGCCATACATGATTGACCAACCCATTAAATTTATCAAAGCCTATTTTTTGCGGAACAAAAAAGGTCGAAGGCTTATGGTGCTATTTGTGTCAGATAGAACATGGGATTTTGTGGAAGTTTTAAGATAACGGATCATTCAGTTAATAAAGTATCCACAGTATGAAAATGTATGAAAAAAATACAAAATTAATTCTTGATTGATTTGATAAGATTTTAGATGGTGAAGTTCTCAATTTGTATAAATATTTCTTACAATAATAATGATAGACTACACATATCACATTTCAAATGAACATACAATAATGGCGTATTTGTTTTATCTATCTGTTTATGTAATTGCATTTCCTTTTTAGAAGTATTTTATCATTTAGTTCCAGCGTTCACAGTGTTTATGGTGTACCTATTGTTTCATTGCTTGTTTTGTCACAAAACAAGGAATTTTAAGTGGAGGTTCCAGACCCAAAAAGGTCGCTGTAGCCTCTTCCTACCCAAATTGTCAATTTTCTAATTTACTTGAACACTTAAGTGCCCAGGGACCCATGTCTGCTAGATTTTCAGGCTTATGCTTTAATAATTCTTTTTGTCAAATTTCTTTCCAGTTTTCATGATTTAGCACCATTTGATTCTAGTTTAAGCCTTTCTTTAGAAGTTATCAGGTTAGTCACTTTTGTATCTTGCCGAATCAATTTTGTAAATCGCCGCAGAGTTATAGATCGGTGAAATATGGTCTGACCAAGTAAGTTTAGAATTAATAACAACATCTAAATTCTTTAATGAAGAAGTGAATCCTTTTGCATTTTATTTACACTTTTTTCTATCTTATTCTATCTTAACCAGTTGGTACACATTCTTTCAAGCTTATCTTTGTCTCTACAATCGAATCGATTAAAAAAACTATTTCTATAACCATAAGTTGAGTACTAGGATTGTTAACATCTTGATTTTTCAAATTTCGTAAGCACTTTGTTTATTAAGTAAGTGATTAAACGTAATTGTTCATTTAATATTTTTAAAAATGTTGAATCAAAAAAGTGATGCACTTTTATTTTGAATCTTATTCTAATAGAGAAAAATTATGAAACATTAATATTTATCAATGCAAAAAATATTTTATTGTTGAAATTAAATGTTTGAGAAGCACTGGTTTTACTATATCAAATTGATTTATCTCGCATCACAAATAATATTAAAATTATTATATTTTATATCGTTTTCAATTAACAGATTAAAAAAATTAAACCTTTTAAAAAAAACTATAGGCTGTTAATCAATTTGATCAGTACTGGTGGGGCAAAGTGTTTTTATAACATTCGAAATAAATTCCCTTTTGTAAAATAATCGTTTTGTTGCAGCGTTAGTAATTAGAGGTAAAAATAAAACCACATATTACAGCGAATGCATAAAATATACGGAAGCTAATTAATTTGCATTATTCACAAATACCGTTTTACAGTTTGAAACAACAATGACGAATTTACTCCCCCTTTAAAAATTACATCTATAAATAAGTAAATTGGCATTAAAAGCGTTTATTAGGATCGTTAAATTTAAATTGTAGTAGAAATTAACAATATATTATATCTAAAGAGGTATATAGAGCATCAAAGCATTATATATAGCTACTCTAGGCTGCATGCTAATTTCATGCATATTGCTATGTTTTCATACTAATTATTATGTAATTTATTAACGCGCGCCATGTTTATGTATTATTTCATTAAATAAATAGTTATAACAAAGGATGACTTAATATTTCCACTTTTTTTAATTAATCATTGGATCATTATGAATGTAGGGGTGTATGTTCATGCAATTAACCGTTTGGTTTTAAGAGAGGGTTTACAATGAGTATTGATCGCGAGGGTAGTTTTGGGAGTGAGCCCATCAGTAGCATTTGATTTGTTGTCGATATCAGAATCTGAATCAATCCTGAAACAGCGAGATGTGTCTCGATCTCAACTATATTATCATTTTATAGAGTATGTTTACAACAGTTTTATTGACTCGACGATAAAACGGTGCGCTCCACATCAATTCAAACGCGCCTCTAACTACTCAATAATAATATTTACTATTTTTAAATAGTTTTGCTATATACAACACACTTTTCAGTGTTTTTTATTATTATTTTCAATGCATATTGCATAACAAAGCTATTACTTCCTAATATCTTTTAGATCTCATTATAGAATAAAGCGCAGACCTTTCCTTTGCATGATTTATAATAACTGCTTTAAAAGGATAATTTGTTACGAACACTATTTATAAAATGCATGAATCAAAGCTACTTTTTCTAAAGGGATTACTAAAGAGAACAAAGAAAGAAATTCCACATAAATAAGGATTTAATGAAAAATGAATTACTAAATTATTAAACAACATATGAACAATTAGTATCCTTTATTCATAAATCAACTCTTAATATTAAAAACATATAGGTGCTGTCAATTTATCAATAAAATATAAATATTTTTTATCACATTATTATTATTTAATTAAAAACGAAATACAAAAAAAGAATCTAATAGAATCAATTTCGAAATTGTCTTAGATGTACCAAGTAATCTATACAAATATAAAGTTCCTAGCATTGACGTAATCGAATTAAAGTTTGCAGAGGAGTAATCAAAGGCAGTGAAACACAAATAAATAAATAACAAAGGCTAAAAGTTATTTTATAGTTGAGAAAAAATAGTACTTTTTTTTTCTTACTCAATTATTATCTATCGTTAATAAATTAACTGGTTTCTAATCGAAACTCCAACTCGATTTTTTTTTAATATATTTTTAATTCTTTCTTATATTTTTAATTTTTAATCGAAAATCCATATATTAATTTTTCATCGATAATACGTTTTATAAGTCGATTGCGTCTACCTTTTCGACGCACACATATTAATTCAATCAGATTAAATGAATTTAATTGATTCTGTTATTTGATGGTGTATTCAGGATTAACTATAGGGGAGAATTAAAGGTATAGAATCCATTACTACAGCAAATACTAATTTAATGAGCAAACCAATTACCCACCACCTATTTAAACTACACAATTATGTATAAAACAAACAAACAAGTTTCAAAACATCATCGTTCAAATCACAACATTTCTTCATATTTTATTCATGTTACAAACTTTTTCTAATTAACACCTGAAATATTATTTATGGTTCAAAATAATCTTTATTTTTAGGGTTTCGTCTAAATAAAACAAGCCAATCAAAATAATTTTTGGAAGTTTTGATTTATGATTTTAGTTTTTTTTTTTAATTCGATATAGAACTTATAATAAGAAACCCTCCACATACAAATAAATTATTTGTGCTTGTCTTAATTAATTATTTATGTATTTTGATAACATATGTGAGTTTTAGTATAGAAGTAGAGTGCGTATATTGTTTTCCCTTTTTAATACATGATATTGATAAAGTTGCTGAGGGGTGCGATATGGAATGCGCGCAAATAAAATTTTTGAAGTTCCATGTAAACATATTTGTACTTCAAAAATAATTCTCGCAAAAGTTATATTCAAAACAGGTCTCGCGCTACAGCAAGACTCATTTAACATAGTTAATGCAGGAAACTGCAATTACGAATTATAAAGAAAGCATAAATCTAACGATAAGTCAAAATACCATTTGATATTCATTACTTTAAATACAAGGCACATATGTTCGCATTTATAAATAAACACTTTTACATTTCTATCTACTTGTCTGCTACTTATTTTTGCACGCACTAAACTGTATCAAGCTCTAATTAGATCATTGTCGAAACTATAATCTTTCCTCTACAAACTAATTATCTTAATTCCTCTCAATGCATTTATGTTTATGTGTTATATTAATGATCAATAATTTATGAGAAGCCGTCATTTCAAGTAGTAATATGAAAAGTGCATGGATAAAACAGATCCATATCTCTTCAAGGTATTTCTACCCTATATTTTCTTCCTTTTAATAGATTATAAATTATCATTATCAACAAAATTGAAACTTTTATAATAGTAATTACAATCACGAATAATAATGAAGCAATTTGCCTAATTAATTCAAATATTCTGCCATAGATATATGCACAACTGACTACAATTCCCAATAATCAAATCAAATATTTTCACATTGTAAAATGATGCAAAAAGTTTCACTATTTTCACTGTTAGAATACTTATCATAAAATACAGGACTATGCAACCAAATCTACACATCTGATACACGAATTGATATATTCTTAAATTTAATATCAATGCTATATAAATATTTCAAAATAGTTTATATAAAATAATAATTTATTTTTGTTGTGATACTTACAATCAATAAATATTTTTCAATGTACCAAATAAGTCCGAAAAAATATATTTTTTGCATTTCAAACAGCGATTGTTTCCTAAATAAATTTTTTTGGAAAATCGAATCAATTTTAAAAAAAAGTTTAATTATGCTTTATTATTGCATACCATATATTTGAATTCCTTGTAAATGCAGTCTATCATTTTAGTGCTCACCCCCTAAGAAATATATAAAATAATATGCTCGCGACAATTTCGAAAGACGCTTTCTCGAACAAATGCTATAATTAAACTAATTGTGATAGTTTATAAGAGAAAAGCTTTAGTAAATGAATTCATTTATAAATAGGTGGATTGATAGATAACATTAAAAGTTCTAAAATGTAAGCTTTTCATTGTCTCTGAGTAAATTGACGTTAGTGAACATTTTAAAAAGGAAGCAGTAACTTAATTTAAAGTTCAGACTCTCTTAAAACTAAAACTACCTCAATATATCTTTAATAACGCAATGAAAGAATTCTAATAATATCCTCATCATGATTGCCAAAGTCAGCAGGTAATTAATTTGAACTTTAGTTGCATTACATTTTATAGATAAATTTTTTTATTTGTGCCACATTTTTTAGCTTGTAAGTTTTTGCAGCAATAATTCAACAATTAAGTATGTAAATATTCTAACATTGATCTACTTATAACTACACTTTTGTTTGTTTCAAATTATTTTCTTTCAAAAAGGTTCTAACTAATATATTAATTTTAATGAAAATTTTCATCTAGATATTTAAAATCAATATCATATGCTTTAAAAATCCGAAGATTTTATTTATAAATGTCAGTTTTACAAATAAATACAGCATTGACAATATTTAATTTACGGTAGATATGAATTTAAATTTTGGTAGACAAGTATACTTCATCTATTTTGTAGTAGAATTGTTACTTTCCTTTGTATTTTGAATTTAGAGTACTAGAGTGCTCGTTTTAATCATATTTATTCATATAAAACGTTCTTAAGTGCATTGGAGGACTCTAAACTTCATCGTTTGATTTTACAGAACAAAAAAAAAGACGCGAAAGCACTTAGATTAGCAAATGTAGATGTAGTGACTTTTTACAACAATACAGATGATGTGATCGTTATTTTGTTAAATAACATTTAAAGAATAAAATTTGGACAAAGGAAATTTTAATTGATATTAAATAACGGGGCTACTTTGATGCCACAAGTGTAATTATGCCTTTGGAAACAAGTCTAAATAAAACACAAAAATACGTAAGATAACGTTATGATAGCAGAAAAAACATCTTAATTAAATTGAAATTGAGATGTAGAAAGACATTTTCCGCTCGAGAAAATATAAATTGCTTAATGTAAAATAATATCCAGGTAAAGATTTAGCTTGACTACGAGAGAGAAAAGACTTAATCATTAAAACTGCGAAATTGGATACAGCGTATTATTTAATACATACATCAAATGAAATATATGTACATATGTATGAATATAAAAAAATGATATTTAGTTACAGTTTAAAAAGTTCTTGTTCTTGACTAATGAAAGCGGGCTTTTAAAGCTATGTAGATGTACAACCGTAGGCAGGCAATTAGTAAAAACACGAATAACGACCCCTCTTCTCCCTGTGATACCTCTCAACACCCCCTCATTCCTGGATCTCTTTAGAGGGATTTAAATGAGAAACTGGTGGGAGAGACAGCTGCTGCAGTAACTCATCACGGGATTCCCTGCATCCCCTTTTGCATCAATGCAACGAATTCTAAAAGCGGTTGTATATTTATTTGCCAAGAATTAATTTCATCGAATTCTAAACCCTTTTTTTGCATAAAACCAGATAATACTCCTTATAATAAAAAAAAGAACTTAACACAAATCATATCAATTTAATTGAATTGTTACATAAACCTATAATAATTCTCCAAAAAAATTTAATTTGAGTGAGGTTGTCCACACGGTGAACATTTTATATTTTCTTTGATGAAAAAATGTTGTTTTCCATTCCGCCGAAGCCAATTAAGAGACCCTTAACGTTTAACAAATGTTATTTTTTGTGAATAGTATAACAGAACATAAAGCGTAGCAATGTGTTATGTTATGTTTGTGTTATAATTAGGAATCTACAACGCATTAGCGCTATTAACTTTGATGCACTCTACTTCTGACAGTTCTAACTCTAGAAATAGGAGCACAGATTTTAACTTTAAACTCACATATGTTCGACAAATTCCACCGTATGTCTCCACTCTCAAATTTACGCGAATTGCAAACAAACAATCATCTAATTTATCTTCATTTCTACCTAACTAAAATCCTATCAATCAATCAGTTAAGTAACTCTCTTCTTTTTCCCCAACAAACTTTTCATCTTATTCTAATGCGATAAAATTTTAATTACTTACTTGTGTTTCCGTCACATTTAAAAGTTTTGCCATTTCAGATCTTTCACTGCTGCTTAAATATTTTTTCATTTCAAATTGCTTCTCTAATTCGAAGATTTGGCGGCCCGTAAACGTAGTCCGAGCTTTCTTCTTTTTTGATTTCACATCACCATCTTCGGAAATTGTGTCAGTTGAAACAGGTGAGGAAGGTTGCGTTTTTGGCTCTGCAGGTTCTCTAGGTCTTTTTCTTTTTCTATTTGATTCTAAAACATAATTTTGCCATTTTAGTATTTAATAATCAATGAAAACTTTATCTGAAGGAATATATAAAAAAAAATATCAAATAAATTAAGAATATAAAAAAAATGAAAATTGAATAAGAAGTAACTTGTCAAAGTCTATAAAATTTTCTCTGCATCGAATCTAAAAAACTAAAATTTAAGTGGAAAATATTTTGAATCAGATCGATGTATCTCTTAATAAAGATTTAACTGCTAAAATCCGGTTCAGAAAATTTATACTTTAAATCTACCTTCTTCCTCAAATTAATAAAAGCAAAAATAATTAGAATACATTTAAAAAATAATTTTTTAATTATATTTTTGCCCCAATTATCACATAACAAAACTCAAAAAACACGGAGGTTGATCAAACAAATTAAAGTTAAAATTGTTCTTCTAATTATCAAATTTCTCGAATCTATTTATTCTAAAGACTTTTTTTAATACGATTTAATGAAAGCAAACGAAGTAAAATAAATTTAATTGGGTCAATAATGAAAATATTATTACAATAAATTTAAGCACACTTCAAAATGTTTGTATTAGCTATATATAGAAGAAAACACTAACATTAAGTTGGTTTAGTGGTTTAATAAACGATGAAGAAATAGTTAGAAATGTTACAAAAAGCATGTCAAACAATGAAAGATTTGAAGTAAGAAATATAGAAATCATGTCAGATACGTTATATTAACGTGGATGAAGCAAAAAATATGCAAAAATAGAAGTGGATTAAAAAATTTTTGAAAGGCTTAGTTAAAAATTTACTAAGAATAGTGTCCAAACAATGTTCTTAAAGTTCTGCTCACTCTAAAACATAAAAGGAAACGAATCAAAAGAAAAATTAAAGAAAATTCTTTAATTAAAAGTAACTAAAAGCATACGAAAAATAAAAATTATATTTTGATAGTTCGTTTCGCTTTCATTTCATTTATATAATGTTAAAAAGCTTTTAGAGGAATTTAAGAAAAAAACTGATACAAATTGTTAACAGGTGAAAGAAGGAATGCGCAAAATAAAATGCGTTTTATGAAAATTGAATCTGTGATGAATTAAAACATCAATTAGATTTGTTTAGTAAAACAATATCAGTGTTATTAATTTGAAATGTAATGCTGAAAAGATAGTAATTGATCGGTTTTAAATTGCAAAAGATAATAGAGTTAAATGATGCAATATAATGGCGCAAGACGGCGCTGATTAATGTTTAAAAATTAGAAATATGCTTATATTATGAAGTTGAATGATGTGCTAAAGGAGGTGATAGGAATGGTAAATGATACGTAATGATTAATTCACTTTAATTATTTAAATTGCTGATAATGCAGGAATGTAATACAAGTTTCAAATTTGCGATTTTTCTTTTAAATAAAAATAATAGTCGCCTCTTAAGGCGGATGTTACGAAAGAAAACACAACAGGAAGAGGTTACATCGGTTTTATTTTTATATCTTCATTGTATTCATTATCATCGCATCAGGGGAACGAAATTTTGGAATGTGAACTTACCCTTATCTAAAGTTTTAGTCCGCAACCTGTTAGTGCATTTAATTGAAAGATTAAGAGGTTCGTTTAAGTCAACTTTTGTAGTTTGCGTTTCTGTATATTCACTAATAGTCATTCTGGTTTTGTTGTCAGCACTTTTTTCGTCCGTCTCACTATTGTCACTGAGCCCTAAAATGTTCTCAATATAATGCGGGGTAGGTCTTGTATTTAATTTTTTGTAAACATGTTCGTGCCAAGATAAAGTCCTTCCCCCGTAAAGCTCCTTGCGCGATTCACCACAATCTTTCTCTAATTGAGAATTGGCGGGAATTTTTATTTCAACAAATTCTGTTAATAAGTTTGGATCGCTTGCTGTGATAGTCTCAGTATCAGACACCGTGGACATCTCTGTTTAAACAACATCAGATAACAAATGCGCGTTTCTATACGGTCTGAACGGTTTGTTGCTTGAAGTCGGGCGCGCGCGACTAATCTAATGACTCTGGTAATAGAGAACCAATTAGTCGGGTCATTATTTGAAGACTGAACTGGATATGAGCGCCACTGAAGCCTCATGCGCTCATGCCTGCTCATGCTCACTCATGCCGCATGCTTTGGGGAGATCAAACTGGGAAACCAGCACCCCGAAAATATGCGACTGTCGGCGACATGTTGCGATACTCGGGAAAGCGCACCAGAGCTTGCGCCGCGATTTTCCCCCCATGCTTGAATTCACTCATTTCGAATTTTCACCGCCGCTTTACTCTATTTACTGAACGTTTACCGCCTTCCTAACATAATTATGCTCCATTAATGATACACCTACATTAACTCACTACTACAATCAACCCCATTCTACCCCTAATCGCATCAAATGGCCCGCACCAATTCCATATCTACAACCATCCATCAAAACCATTTAATCGTACTGAATACTTTACACACACAAATCAAAGACGCATTTCCCATATAGGCTGCTCCATTTTTCCATTATCAATTATTCATCATTCATTTCTAAATATTAACTAATGTGCTTTTAACGACAAAGAAACTTTTATTGTTGCGATTTTATTTTTATTTTTTATTATGAAAAAAAAACTTCTCTCATTACTTGACTTAATATGCTATACAAAACTAGATAATTTACATAAATTTTTAATTTATTTACATATCTATAACAACAAATAGAAGTAACTCAATTTGATCGGCTGGTGAGATAATACAAACTGTCGTCATTTCGCTTCACAGCTAACGTTGTTAGCACCTTGTGTGTTATATTTTATGATTGTTTTATTACTTAATTTTAGGTTTTCTGCATTACAAAATAACTTTTCATATAAAACTAAGCCAAAAAAGTTGAAGCACCAGGTTCAGAAAACAATAAAATTTACGAAAATTCATTAGAATATTAAGTCATAAATAAAATTCCTAAAAGTTAAAATTATTATGTCAAATTACTATTTTATATAATGTATCAAACTAATATTACCATATAAAGTTGTTGATTAATTTTCATATAATAATGTACAAAACTTTCCGAAACTTTTCTGAAGTTTTACATGTGTACCTTCTTAAATCATACATTTTGCAAAAAAATGCGCTTTTAAATTTGATCCTTCATAAATTTCGTGCAGTTTATAACCTAGAATATAAATCACATCATACAATCAAAGTGAGACGATAAATTTCAATACATATAATAAATTCTCGGTTAATATCTCATTAGTATTTATTATACACACACAAGCCAAACTGTTATGTCAAATTTTAAACGCAAACGTTAATGTTGTGTTTATAAACACAAAATAGTTTTCATAAAATTGGAAACTCAAAGAAAAATCTGTGCAAACTAATCAAAGGAAAATATGTTAATTTGTTCAATTTTGCTTGATTTTTGATTTCACCTCGACCCCAAACTCCATCGGATCAACAAACAATGTTCGTTTTCTATTCCTAATAATACATTTTCACTTTTAAAACAAAAAAAACCATAATAAAATTATTATTATAGAATTATATCTACTATCCTGGCCTGATTTTTGTAACGAAGATCAGGTACAATTTACTAAATGTTTTTCACGCACAAAAGTAAAACGTGCTATTATACGCAGAGACTAATTATTTAAATTTACCAAATTACAAGTTAGATGATTCGGCTATCTTTGAGTATTGTGCAAAAACTCTTTTGATGAAGATTTATCCTTCTATACATGATTCAGAAGACAGGTAAAATCAACACAATGAACTTTTCACTAAAAATTAAACATAATTAAAATGGAATTTACACATTTCATTTCAACAATATTATAACCTTTTTAACTTATGCTTATATTATTAAATGAAATTTATTGCTAAGTTAAGTAAACTCGTGTTTATTAGGTTTCAATTGACTTGTTAAGATATACTCGTAAATTAAAAGCTGAAGTGGTTATTTGAACGGAAATGTAAGGATATACATTTAAATGGTAAAAGTTGAAAGTGCGCTATATGAAGTAAGATCAAAACAGGAGTTCAAGCATTCTTGCAAATTGCAATTAAAACAAGTTATAGTTTTCAAGCTCTAATTTAAGTTATTAAGTTAATAAAACTAAAGAAAAAAATGGAATTAAAATTAAACATGATAAAATAATTTAAATAGACATTTGTGATATTGAACGTTCTATTATTGATTTGATATTAATGTTAAAATGTATGAGATACTTTATTATCCGTCATCTATGGCCAATGGAATGGTAGCCGCAAGTGGTGCATTTTCTACTGTATATGCAAGATTTGTCAAATTTGCGCGTATCTTCTACTTTGTAGTTAAGAGTTCTTTGTAAGTAGTTATTAGTTTTGAAATTTATTTATATTACATGTGGCTGTTATAATATTTCGGTTGGGGTAGGTATCCAAGACATACTGTAATTGAAACTATTTTTATTTCTTTTTATATTAAGTCTAGAAAGTTTATTTGATTTTCGTATTCCTCTTCCATTTAATGCACCATCTTGTTTATAAAATTTGTTGTTGAGTCTGAAATAATTTTAATCGGTACTTCTTCGAATGACTCTGACTAGAACAAATTTTATAAAGAAGGTATGCTCGTTAAAATATTCCTACAAAATTACAAAGAAATATTAATCCATAAACTAAAGAAAGATACAATGATATAATTTGCTTTACTAATACCAAGTTGCACCACAACATCTTAAACAAAATTAACAGTACAGTACATAATTTTATTGAAACAATTATTACAATCACTTAAATAAAATTAATATTAAATATGTATACTTAAAATAATTAATTTTCCATAAAAATCTAGACAAGTATACGCTTTTGTGATATTATTACTGAAAGCAATGAGGCTATCAAGATAAGCTTTCGGATTTCCAGTTCTATTGCAACTACTGGTAAATCCTTCACTATATACGACTTTTTAACATGTACATGAGGATTATTATGTATGAATTATTTCCAGGACGAAAGTTAAATATTTTAGAATTTAGTTTATGGATAACCAACATTTCCACCAATCTTCTAAATTATTTTTTTCTTCTTTAAAGAAATTATAATTATGAGTAAGTCCTATGAACTATATATGCATGTTCCTGGAAATATGTTATTATGATAGAAAAAAACAGCAAAATTGGATCAGTACTACCAATGCACAAACACTGATTACGAAGATGTAATCCATTTTTATCTTTTACACTACGAACAAGTAAGGATATTTTACAACAAAGATATTCTGCAGTACTTAATAGAAATTGTATACTATTCAAACATTAAAATGCGCGACCACATTCTTCTACAAAATCTCAACGTAAACTACAAAAACTCGGTATGGAGTTATACTACCACAACCTACATACCTATTATTTCGAGAAAATCGTTTACAGTTTTAAATTAGGGGCAAACTAAAGTTAAAATGAGTAAAATATATTGGCAAAGAGGATTAAATAATTCCGTAGGTAGAAGGATAAAGGAAATTCATATTTTATACAGAATTAGTATAGCAGTAATTCTGCCAAGCTTCCTGGTGGATTAATTTATTAGCATCTATGCAGGTTTTACTAATTAATAACAATTAAATCTTAATTTAATTCAACATATGTCTTAAATAAATGTATTTCATAAAACCATTTACCATCTAACTCTTTAAAATCACATAGAAATTCTATGTTACGTTCCATCATAGTCTTCCTGTAAATATTACATTCCATATACCTACATTTTTGTTTTCATTTATTTTATTTATTTATTTATGAAATTAAAAATTAGTACCTAAAGTAAGAATACAAAGCAATTTTATCTTATTATTATTTTGAAATCATACAATTGTTGAGCCAAGCTATTTTAAATTAATAAATTGTTTAACTTAGTATGAGAGAAGAAATTTTTCAAATATGAGTGTTTTAAAATACAAACGACCATAAGGAGCAAGTGTTTTAATAAAATTTTTTCATTATTAATGAAGATGAAACTACTAAATGCAATAACTTCAGTGTAAATTAACAGCTCTTAGAATTCTAAAATTACGATCTTGTATAGGAAACATAAAAATTCTTAAACGGGTAAAATGGGAAGAACTTGAAAAGCAACAGTGAAATATAATATGTTTAATTGATATATATATATATATATATATATATATATATATATATATCATATTCGCCTCGGAGAATAAACTCCATACTCGTAATAAAAAATGCCATGGTATATAAAAAACCATTTAACGATTTTATAATTAAAAATGGAACAGTGATCATTACTAACAGCTCTCTATATATTTATATTTCGCCATCTTTTCATTCTCTATAATTAGTCACAGCTATGACTACATAAGTCTGTCTTTTGTTTTCACCATCTATTTTTCTTTCCAAGACTATTTGAAAAAAAAATGTATGCTATACCGTGTGAGGTCCTTCAAATAGCTTTACTTCAAACTTTCAACGTTATTTTGTTAAAATTATTGATTGCATTTGGCAATGCCTATTCACGTTATTTTTATATTTATTATAAAATAGTTTATTATATCACAAACTTTCACAATTAAATATTTGAAAATATACAATAGAAAAATAAATAAAAATATATAAATTGATTATAAATAAAGTGATGTTGGTATAGATGGCATCATTGATCCTCCAACATAATGACTTAACGGATATTTTTCTTAATCCAATCTACATATTCACTGACTCGAGTGTAAACTCCAGGATAACCCGGTTCCCCACATTTATTTCCAAAACTCACAACCCCTACTTGGGTCCATCTAGTATCCCAATTAATCATTAATGGACCTCCGGAATCACCCTAAAATTAATTAGAATTAGAATTAAGAAGAGGTGATATTTATGGGATTATACTTGACACGCATCTGTGCCACCTTCAGAATAGCCCGCACAGATGAAATTCGAGGTAATTGGCTGGAAATAGGCTTGATTGCAATCTTCATTACGCCACACTGGCAGCACAGCTTGTCTTTGAGTTGTACTTTCTTTGCCACCTAATAAATTAATTTAAATTAAATTTGACATCAACTTTGACAACATTAAGAAGCTAGGACTATTATAAATCAAATAAGAACACTCCTTTCCGATCGTGAAACAAGTATGCCCTTCTAAAATCTATGAAAGGATCATTTGTGACAACATGTATGATAAAAATGTCAATATTTTAATGAAAATGTTCTTCCTAGCGCAGATATCACAATTTATTATAAAAGATGTTAACTAAAATGATTGATGCAGCATAGAACTAAAAATATATACAACAAAAGCGAAAGTGATACTAAATAGCAAGTGTGGTTTAGATGAGTCAGCAATTATTATTGGAATAATGTATTAGATAATAAATGAAATTATCAATCTGGGAAGAATGATAATCTGGTTAGTGAATTAAAAAAAAAACAATAAAATTTAATTATTGAAGCAAAATGACAATTCACAAAACATAAATTGCATCAGTTGTTCTGTATCAAAGAGTTATATGTCTATGACTAGCTTACACTAACGCATATCAATATTAATCGAACATCAAAAACAATAATTGCTAAGGTTTGAACAATAATATCTTAGTAATTATTCATAGTTCAAAATTGATTAACGTTTGTGCAACGAGGAAAGCAAACACAAACCCCGAATTAATAATGAAACAATGAGATTCCTAAAAACATAAATGAATAATACAACATGTGGTTTTTAAATAAAAAAACAAAAATAAAATATTTTTCCAATTAATAAAACTTTGATGAAAATTTTGCAAAAAGAACTAAAAGGTAAAATACAAATTTTTGTATTTTACCTTTTTTGTTCTTCTCCAAAAATTGTTTTAAAATATTATTTGTATTTTACCATAATATGTTGTACCCCATCCAACTACTGTAGTTCTCCTTCCTGCAAACGTTTCTCCTTTTAACTCGCCATCAGGCAAGCAAATTGGGATAACATATTTAGATTTTCGAGCTGGTCTATCCAAAACTAAAATGGCAATATCGTTATAAAAACCAATTCTACTAAAATCTTTATGAGCTCTAATGTCAGTGACTTTAAAAGTAACAGGTGCAGATGGTTCATTATCTCTTTTTAAATCTATATCGCCTAATCGTACTGTGAATTGGTGTGGTGAAAACCTAAAAAAAATTTAAAATGTATTTAGTTTAGATGAGAAAAATCATCCTACGGTCTTTGGCGAGAATCTCGCGTACAATGCGCTGCAGTGAGAATGTGTTTTGGGGAAATTAAAGTTCCTCCGCACCAAAATTCTGTACGCCTAGAGCCATGAAGAAAAATTGCTGCCATCCAAGGCCAACGCCCAGGTAAAGATTCTTCTCCACCAACTACTCGAAATTTTGCATATTCAGGTTGTCCGCAATCTAAAAATACTTGAAGAGATAAGCAACTTCTTTTTTCACACAAACTTACCTTCCGTATCAACTATGTTTCCTATTGGAGGAAGGGTTGGAGCAATTGTAATTGGTTGTACTGTTTGAGGTAAATCTGTAGGAGGAACATATTGCACGGGATTGCCAGTTAGAGCTGGGGGAATTGGTGGAATTGCGGTTGTTTGCGTTTTAGAATTTGGACAACAAACTCCAGGAACGAAAAGGCTTTTGAAGCAAAGAGATTGCCTTAAATTACTAAGATTGAGCAAAAGCTGAGGACAGTCACTTAAATCATCACAATATCTAAAATAAAACATCTAAAAATAATGTAAACATAAAATAAATTCTGCTTTTACCCCTGTAATCCATCTGGGGTTGTGCAAACTCTTGAATTCAAACTGTTCTCTGTGGTAGTCTTTAACTCTGGTGAAGGTACAACTCCAGGTAAGGCTTCCCTAACCAAAGGAGCTATTGAATCAGTTACATTCCTCCCTAATACGTTTTTACTTATTGTATATATAGCACTGGGCACTTCTTCCGTTAATTTGTTATTATTTTCACCTCCCCTAGTCATATTTACCAAATATCGACCGACTGTGTTGATAGCCCCTAGCGTTTCTGATATCCGGTATATAGTTTCCGGTCGGAAGTGCCTACTTTCATCGTCATCATCATCCACCGTGGACGATACAGTGGTGGCTTGTTTCTCAGGGTATTGTTTATCAACGCTTCTAATCTGTGGCAATTTTATCCATCTAGACGATTGTTCTTCTTCCCACGGCGAAAAATACGTTATATCCGATAAAAAATCTGCATTTGCATATCTTGCAATTAATATAGCACCTAAAACATCACATGATTTAGTTTTTTTTATTGAAAAATTATTCAAAATTTATTCCTAAATAAATCAAATGAAATTTATTTTCCTCTTTATAACTACTACCGACATCTGCAAGCAGGAAGCGTAATATACATTAGTTTCAGATTTATCTCTAAGAGGATAGTAGCTGTAACTAAATTTTAATTTAATTGTAGCATTTTAAAACAAACAAGAAATATAATTTACGTTTCTAAATAATATTTTAATCAAATAAAAATATTGGACAATTTTTTTCCTAAAAATAAACAAGGAATCACAAATGAACTTAAAAGTAAAATAGTATGTTCAATACCTTCTTTTAGGTAAATATACGCGTTACTAAAAGCAAATTAATAAAAGAATTAAAACAACATGAATCTGATACTTTCCATTTTTATAACTTAAGCTTCTTAAAATACATCGTTTACTCTAAATTTACAAAATCTGTTGATTAATAAGCATTTTATAACTTATAGCTGTATATTTTAAATTTTGCAAAGTATTATAAATGGTTATATAATCAAGTGTTTTAATTAAATTTGATGAACATCAAAGGTGGAAATTAGTAAAGACCTTGGCCTTCTGCTAAAGGCTAATAATGCAATAAATGTAATGAGTGCGTTGATCTGAACTATTCCTTTGTCTACAAACTAGAAGTAGAAAGTAAATAATTGTTAGCTTTTTTAAATCTTCTCAAGCCATCTAATTCCTCAGACTAATAACAATTATAACAAGAGCATCCTTCATTAATTTAGAGAAAGCAATTTCAAAAGAAAATATTTTGTCATAAATTTATATATAAATAAAATTTTTTCGTGATTAATTGGAATTTTCCATTTTAAATCGAATCAATGAACTTCCTGATATTGAATGGATTAGTAATATGTGCAGTGTGTGACAAAAGGAAAGTGAGAGCACGAAATGCAACTCTTACAGTGTCAAGGCCCGGAGGGATTTCAAGTTTTTTTTTCTTTTACTTTCACCTATCAAACATCCGTTTGACGTAACTTGTTGGAGTTCCCTAAGTGATCACGCAATTCCATAACATCTTTATTATGATATCTATTATGTATTTTTATTAGCAAGGTATAGATCATGATTTCTAATTGATTCCGTCTTTGTTTGGGATTTTTAAGCAAATGAACTAGTGAAAGCAACATATAAATTTCTTTTTTAATAATGAATTTTTACAATGGAGATTGCATAACAAACTTTTTTACTTACTTTCCATAAGTTTTATGTGCGTGCTGAAACATTTTCAAATGTCTCTTTTAAAATCTGTCACATCATACTGTAGAAATCTTCTCATCTCAACATCTAATTTCGTTTCGCTTATGCTTGTTAATTGCAATGTAATTATCATTTTCATGCCATGTTATAATTGACATAATTGAAATCAACACAGCATATCGCTAGTTTGTTTCTTATTAAAATTAATTAAAATAGTTTAAAAGTACAGTAACTATTAAATTTTGAGAGATTCGTGATAAAATGGATCAAATTTATTGTAGATTTCATTCTAAGTATGTACAATTTTACCCCAAATTAGTAGTGATAAGTTGGTCACATAAAGGTATTTAAAAAACTAAGATATGGTTTATGGTGAAGGAAGTTGTCTACTGATTGTTTTTTCTTGTCAATTAGTTTTAAGCTGGACCATATTGTAAAAAAAAATGAAGAAATCTAATTGAAAAATAACAAAAACATCTTAAATGTAAGGTAATCAGCAGGACATTATAATCTAATTGTAAAAATGTTGAAATATAGGTGAAAGAAGAGAATAAAGTATAGAAAAATGTTGCAAAAAATAGAGTAAAAAGAATGGCAAAATTTAGTGAAATGTTTTCAAATGAATTAACAGAAAAAATACAATTTTGATTCCTTGTTTTTGAAACTCAAGAGTTTAATTTATATTTTAATTAAATCGTCATAAAATTGTACTTTTTTCTTTCCAACAAGAACTTGATTATCTTAACATCATAAAAATTTAGAAAGTTATTAACAGATTTAAACCAGATGCCAAAAAACATGACGAGCAACTTTTTGGAAATGATATGTTCCGGTAGACAACCAAATGTTTCGCCCACTAAAGATTTTTGGATTTGTTTATAATTGAACCTATCATCCAAAATATCACATTAAACTATTAAATTTTTTAATTAAGTTATTTATGTTAGTGGTTTATTTAATTTCTTTTCTTACTATAGAAAATTTTTCCAATTACTTTTAGTCAACCATTGTACAATAAAAATGAATTACGGTTGGATAAGCATCTGAACGATCAAATTTAGTTAAAATTAGACAATATCTTTTCAACAAAAAATACTTTGAAAAGATTCTTTTCCTTGTATTGCAAACAAAAAAGCAATTTCTATTATACCTATATAGAATCATTAGAAATAATTATATTATTGTTTATTGTTATGAATGAATTCGGTTACTTTTGTAAGAAAATATTATAGGATATTAAATTTTTGTTCTAATTTAATCTTTAATTTATTTTGGAAATTTTGAATGCAGTGTTGTGCAAGATATTGCGTGTAGTCGTCAATGAAACTTTCTTCGACAGTCCAAACTTGACTCATGTATTGGCCAATAAAAAAATCCTCGTGTCTCACTAATTAAAAGAAGGTCGGGGAATTTGCTTATGTAATTTCGGACAACGTGAATCACATGAAGATAAG
The DNA here is from genome assembly GCA_027574865.2 of Coproporus ventriculus. Lineage (NCBI taxonomy): Eukaryota > Metazoa > Arthropoda > Insecta > Coleoptera > Staphylinidae > Coproporus > Coproporus ventriculus. Next base: position 51,384 of record JAODAH020007014.1, on the reverse strand, counting down.
CTCACCATAATCTACTTACAATATCAAAACAATTTCCAAAAAAAAAAAACTTTAATTGAACGATGATAATGGGGGAGATAATTCATTAATGGAACAATCTTGTCCAACCGAGTACGCAAACTTTCTCTATGACTAAGTATTATTCTCCAACAAATAGTAAACTATTGTTTTAGAATTTTGTAAAAAAAAAACTTGCATCAAATCTGCATTGACACACATAATTAATCAGATGCGTCCCACTAGAAAATTATACGCATTTTTATTTCCAAAATTTGATCTAAATTTAAAATCCGGCACTTTGAAAGTATTTTCGTGAATCACGTACATCTCGTTTTTTTAAATTTAATTGGAGAAGACAGGAATTTCTAAATTTACGAAAGGATTAATGCTATTAAGGTATTAATATTTTCGATATCTCATTAAAATATCTATTAAGTCTTTTTAATAGTACTTTCAGTAATTAAATTTGATTTAATTGATATATAGAAAAACTATTATAGATTTCACTTTAATTTCGATTTTTAAAACTAAAAGTGTTATGAAATTAATAAAATATCTATAAAATTTCAATATTTTTGTATAAAAATTTTGTTAAGAAATTTTATTTTTTTATTTTGTTCCTACAAATATTATAATTTTTTTTTTTTTAGTTACCTAAAAATATAATCCAAGAGTATATGATCATGATTATAAAATCACTAAGATGGACACTAACAAAATTTAAACAAACAAGTCACTTGAAACGTTCGGCGGAGTCACTCAGATGCGAGACTATGACCCACATTTCCTAAAGAACCGACTAAAGAAAGTGAGTTTTTCCCTTACTCTTTCTTTCATTTCTCCCACACGGAGGCGTCTTTTTAACCCGTAATCACTTTCTTCAGTTAGGAGACTTGTCATTCATCACCTTCCCAACTTATTACCACTTTTTAATTTAATGCAATCTCCGATTTTGTAATTTATTATCAATTGAACTAAATGTTTAATGTATAAATAAAATAAAATCATTAAAGACTGACTAGAGCACATATTTAATATATAAAAACTATATAATATCCAAATTTATAACAAAAATATCAGTTTTAAGCATTGATAATATTAAAAATAATATTATTGTTTTTTGCATCATTGAAAAACTTCTATTTTGTCTACATTTCGTTTTTAATTAACTTTTAATAATAATTATTTCATTTTTAATATAAATAAAATTAAATTTTTTTGTATTTTTGCCACAGTGATTTATTTCAATCGTACCAGTTTCAAAAAAAAATTTTGGAACTCGTAAAATCTGCTTTACCTGAAAACACCAACATTAACTCCAAAATCGTAAGCCTTACTAATATTTTTTAGGAGTAAAAAGGTTAATCAATATTTTCTTGTGTCTAAAAAAACAAAATCAAAATATCGCAAACCATAATATTTATATAAGTAAAGATTTTCCTTTTACTATTCAATAAAATATTGTTTAGAAGTAGTTTGCAAGCATTTTTAAACAGATTTTAAATTAGTTCTAATTACATCATTTCACAAAGTTACCATTAATCTTTTTTGCGATAATTTTGTAATTTGGCAGATAACTAGCCGTTTGTAACTTTCTGAGCTGCATTTGAAACTTCAGATTTTCCTCCAACTTTCATTACTCTTCAAATTACACACAAATCAAGAAAATTTGATTTTAGAACATGCCAATTAATTCAAAATTATCTCAATACTTTAAGCTGGTATATATTGAAGTTTGTCTGATATATTTAAAGGTGTATTATTGTAATCTTAACTTTATACCGTATAACATAAACTTGAATATTTGCGAATGAGTAATAAACGTTTACAGGATATAATTTTAATACCATTAAGATTGTTATTATTTTTATTTAATGAAGAACTAAAATATTCCATCGCAATTAAAATTAGCAACTAAACTTCTTTTATATAGTCAACCAAATATACACAATATTGATATTAAAATTTCCTTTACAAAAATACGCATTTTCAATTTAAGTATTTCGTGTTTATTAAAAATATGTAAAATAGTTATTGATAAATTACTATACATATATAATATCAAAATTGGTTTTTATCATAGGTATCAGTTATATTAGGATTTTTGGATTAGTAATTACTTACAAGATTTTATAATTCATTGATTTCTTCCAACTTCGAGAACATGTCAATGTTTTACAAATTCTAATAACACTAGATGTCTAATAACTATTTATATTTAATGTCAAAACAGAAGAAAGTCGGCTGCTAACACCAGTATTTCCACGAATGAACCTAAATCTATGAGATATCGAAGAAGGGCATCACTTTATCATTTTTTTCTGGGGTTTAGAAGACTATAAATTAATTCTTATATAATTTCTCATCAACTCTCTGTAAAAATAAACAATCTGCAGCTTGGATAATGTGAAAGTGAATAGAATTCTGCTGAGTCTGTTATTCATCCATGATAAGGCAATATGTATAAAAAATTTCGATATATTTTAAATTAAAAAAAAACGTTAAATGGTAGTATTATTTTTTTAATATATGTATGAATAGAAAAAGCGTATAAAAATCAATTCTAATTAATGTACAGAATATGCAGATAAAACTTAATTTATTATGTATTAAACAAGTATATAAAAAACTTAAGAGAAATAGCATACGTACTTTTGAAATATTTTCTGACACGTTACGTTTAGTCCGGTGAACTATACAGTTTACTCTACAGTTCAGTGGTTTAGACAAAAGGATACGAGCACACAGAATATTTTAAAGCAAAATTATTATTTTAAAAACACGCATAATTTTATACCTTTGTTGAACATTGATGATGAATTCTTCATTTTATTTTTTATACATTTTTTTAATATTATGAACAATTTTTCATTTATATATCTACATAATTTCTCAATTAGTTGTAGAAAATGATTTATTTTCTAATTTGTTGCATTTGCATTTTTTTAAAATTTGAAAATAGTTCAGATAAATATTAGGTAGAGCGGCAGATACCTTCAGGATCAGTTACAAAGATCCTCCTTCTTCGCTTTATGTGCTATATCTTCTCAACTAGTACATAATGCAATACTGAATCGCATCATTTATTAACAAATATTAGAATTTAATATTTAGAAATCAATGAATCAAGCACTGCATAATACAATTTTTTAAATATTTAAAAGAAATAGATAATAATAGTTATTTATGCAACTTGGGTGTAAAATGGCTCTTTATTGCCCGTGCATCTTTATTGTCAGAGCAACAATGATGCGAAGGCAATACAGAATTTTACACCCGAGTTGTATACAAAGTTTTATGCATGACCTAACTTTCAGTCAATAGCACTGATTGATTTTTTTACAATCTCAGGACATTTTATTCCGAGATACACGCGAATAGAAGTTGGACTTGAGAGACACACACTATTGTTTCTTCCTTGCGATTATGACAGAATTTGACAAGACGCGCAGCCTTCTCCAGTTTCGTATTTATTGTTGCTTAGCAACAATATTGTAAATATTACTTTATTCCCTAGGGACATAAACTGCCATTTTTTTCCCTGTTGGTAAGGATTAAAGCGCAACATTATATATTGGTCATGCATAAAATATTTTATTTCCTACTGACGCCAGTTGAGGAGATCTATGCCAGCCTCGACCTACGCAACGTAGTCGACCGAACATGGAATCTACGCTGTGCAACGCAGAAAAAAATAAAATAGAAAGTAATTGATGATATACTGCCCCGTAAATTTTATAAAATGCAGTCCATTGTGGCTACATGAAAATTTAAATGTAATTCAATAAAATCCGAAACGTTGGAACAATATTGATTTATTAATTGTGAATTTCTATTGTCCCTTAGTCAAAAAGATATTTATTTCAAGAGAATATATTTTTTTCCTATTGGATTATAGACCATAATGAAAGTTTTTCTAAATTTCTTTAGGATTTCTAATCTGTAATTTTTCCTTTTGGTTTCTTAATAGATTGATAGATTGATGAGAAATATTGTAAAAATATTCAAAGAGTTAATTTAACACTAACATTTTCCCCATTTTCACTTTCGCCAGTTTTCAATGGAAAGTCACAAACTCAATTAAATTAAAATACTAAATTTATTATTGGAAAACTTAAAAAAAACGGTTGAAAATTTTTAAAGTACAATGTGCAGAGAATTAAAAAATCCATGGAAATCTAAAAGAAATTAAATAAAAGCAATTTATATATTAATTTCACGTCTCCAATGCAAGAAATGAAAATTTTTCCTTATGTTAAAAGTACAGGATACTTGAAATAACTTTAAAAAATCATTTTTATAGGAAAAATGTAGAACATGGAAAATCTGTAGAAATACGCAAAAATCTGTAAAGGGCTACCCTAAATGTTGGTGTTAAAAAATCAATGATATGTAATTAAGGACAGTATAAAAAGCGAGCATTGAATATTTATATTGTTGGCATACTCCAAAATGTAGATTTAAAACATATAACGTATGTAACCATTCCATGAACTCTGTTCGTAAGTTGCCTATAGTCCTTTTAAAACAAATGAAAACATTACTTTTCAGGGATGGCTTTACATTATTTTATTGGTCGAAAGTTTAATTATTGATGCCAGGAGAAAAAAGTTGCTTTCAATTTTTTGAAAGTGTTTAATTCAATCATAGAAGTGTACGTGTATTGTTAAAATTACTGATTCTATTAAAATAAGGGATATATGGGTGAGCAGACGTGCAGGGAAATAGTGAAGGGTGCATAAATCAAGGGCGAAGTGTCGTTATAGTTGCGTTTATGTATTAAATCCAGCGTAGTGCGATAGTTTGGCTTGATTTTAGGGTGAAATGACCGCATCAAACTCACGCAAATGGTTCGGATCAATATGAAAGAAGCCGGTTCTGTACACCATCAGCTGTTTCAAATCCTGAGTCGTCGCAGTACACAATAAATGCACAATAGTTTTTAGGAGTTAGATTGCGTCTGGTATTACAGTCTACAGAGATAGTATTCCGTTAGCTGCCATGTTAGCCGCATTATTTGTTCCGCACCTGACGCTACTGACTTAAATATCGGTTCTTTAGGCATTCCCAATTACTTTTTGAGTTAACCTCATACTAAACCGGTCTCTTCTGTGATTTACTTGAATTTCATTCACTTTTTAATAATGATTTCAATAGTTTAAACACCTCGTGTTTATAAAAATTTTATTATGGTGTTGAAAATAAAGACTTCTATTTTGATAGTCTCGTTTTTATTAGTTTTTCTAGTTTTCATTGTTGAATCTAGGATATGTAATCACATGCATCCAAAACACCACGAGGTAAGTTAGAGAATTGTTTAAATTAAAAGGGCTTTTCTGGTCTCATGGTCATTATTATAAATTATTTAAAACTTTTACTTTCAATTCTTGAATATTCAATTTCCTCTTCTTTTCTTTCTGCGTATGATTTGTTTTAAAGGACGTAGAAAAATACGCAAACATTTGTTATATCGCTATGTAAACAACACTGCTTGTATTTAATTATTTCTAAAACGCACTGTAAATAACGCGCGTTATATTTTGCGCTCATTTCCGGAAATTTATCCACGAATAAATATTTCTCATTAAATATTTTGGTAAAAGTTATTATCATTGAATATTAAAAATGTGCAAATAAACATATTTTTAAAAAAGTTTTAAACAATTCTCGCGCGGAAATTTAAAATAAAAAACGGAAGCTATTTATTTTTAATGAATTCTGACTCAAGCGGTTATCATGATTACTAAAAAATGTTTTACTTAAAAAAATTTATAAAGAAAAACAAAAACTATATGCAATTTAGTTTTACAACTTAGTTGTTCTCATTTTTTAATTTTGAATATATTGAGGTTGAAGCGGCCTAAATTTAAAGTTTGGTAGGGGGTTTTATGCGGTAGCGTAATTTTTCAACAAAAAGCTGCTTATTTTTGAAATATTTAATTTTATAAAAATGTAGGTATCAAGATTTAAGTAGATTAATGGTTCTCAACTACATATTCTCAATTTTTTTGTATTAAGGAAAATTCCTTGTCGGTTTCAATTATATTAAATATATTAGAATTAATTCCACCGAAAAAACCTTAATTTCTGAGAACTGCTCCATTACCGAATGTGCTTATTTATTTCGCTTTAATCAAATTAGTTTGACGATCAACATTCCCCTTTAAGCTTTTAACAAAACATTTTTCTCTGTTAAGATTTGTACTTCACATTATTCGCGAAAAGTAGTTTACAACTACGGAAACTTTAATCAATCTGTTTTATTTGACAGAACCCCACTCCATATGAATATTTAGGCATCAACTCCTGAATCTAAATATCACATATTTTTTTGAGAGAATTAATTAATGTTTTTGTGGTAATAAATATATTAAGCAGTTTTCCAGTTTTTTCTTATTTTTTGAAACATGAATATTTTAACAATATACCTAGAAATTTATGAATAAATAAGAAATACAAAAATGTACATTATTAATAAATAAATTAGAAAATGTACCCATTTCTTTAATTTAATAAATATGTACATTTTTACTGGCAATAAATTTACAATTTCACTTTGTCAGAAAATTTAATCAGTAATTGTTATTATATAAAATAAAATAAAAATGGTTGTATTTTTAAATTCAAATATGAAAATTTAATCTTTAAATTTTTAGAAAGCAACAACAGATCTTGAAATCGGTAAAGAAATCATCCGGTACGTATTCATTAATGAAAAGATGCATTGGAAAATTACAAAAACTGATAAGCATGAAACTAAAATGGGAGTTAATCAAATAATAAATTTATATTAAACAGGAAATTTGGATGATGTGCTCTAAACAAAAAAAAAAGAATGTTTCAATCAATAAAAAGTAAATAACATAATGCAAAAGAATAAATAAGCTAATAGTAGTCTCATTTCGAGGGTGGTCAAATATTAAATAACTCATAAAAGCTTTAACATCACTTTTCACTTAGTTTTATCCATTTCTTTTACTACATCATATTCATACATTGAATTTGTCATAGACTTTTATATAGTTTAACGAAGCCCTTATAAAATTCTATCCATCTCAACTCTTCCTAAGGGATTAAATGATGCACACAACCCCTTATGAAATATATACTATCAGTAAATAAAGGTAACATTACATAAACGTTGAATAAGTTCGAGAAGTTTCTTTATACTTATTGGAGCATTTGGAAAAAATTACATATTAGAAGCTCCGTAATTTAAAACCTTTTTTAAGATTTATTCCGTTTTTGTTATAAAATATTTCGTTACTCTACGTATTAAAAGTTCTTCACTTCATACTAAGAAATTAATTAAATATTTTAATTAAGGATATTTTTGAAAAGAAGTACGTGTTGTTAATTACTTTTTTAACAACGGATACATTTTTACGAAAAAAAAAACATTTATTCCGATTTAAACCTAATTTATGAAGCTTAATGTCACTAATGGATTTTTATTCGGATCCAGAAAAAAAAGCTTTTTTTACGCTCTTCACGCAGTAGGACAAATGATATGAATTCCCTAATGCCTCCGTAAATTTAAAAATCCTCTTATATAAAATGGAATGGTTTTAAAATATTTTACAAATATTTCAGTATGACTATAATAAGATCTTATTTTTACTAAACGAATAGCAATTAAATGAACTGGAACTGCTAAATAAATTAAAAGGGAAAGGATATTTATTCCGGACCGTGATTAATCTGTTTGTGTATGATAAGATAAGTAAAGAGAAATTAGCTAAATGGAATTACACCTCTAAAAAAATACTTTTTATTACTTCTCGCTTTTTATAATTTTCACATTTGGTTTGCTTTTATATTAGTTTTAATATCATTTTCACTCTGTAAATAGAAATTTTTTTCTTTTATTAATTTTCTCTTTATTTGTACCTTTATCTCTTTTATATAAAAACGTAGGAGCACCATTTTCATTTAAAAATCTTGAAACTTATAACTTTTTCTATCTTCTTATTAAAAATCCAGAAAGTAATATGAATTAGCTAATAAAGTTACACTCTTTTTTGTGGGTTAAAACGTTAATTAACCCGTGAATTACATAATAAATACATAATTCAAAAATTTTGATTTCCCCCAGGGCATTATATTGGGGATTGAAATTTTCAGAAATATCATATTTTGATGTGAACACAATATACACAAATTTGTAAAAATAAATTGGGGATGGTAACCTGGCAACTTCTGTTTGTTTTGCGTTATAGTCTCCAACAAAAATCTAGAGCAAGTTTTGGAATTGACCGCCTCAACTCATTTTAATAATTTGATATATTTTCTAATTACATACAAAAAAATATCTGTGACTGATACCTAAAAGAACAATTCTTGTATTTTTCAATTAAAACTTGAAAAGCAAATTCTGGAACATAAATATATTTATCTCCCACTTAATATAACTTAAAAAAGTGAATATTAATTTTGTTAATGAATCGTAAATTAATATTTTAACAGCATATTGAATTATAAGAATTCTTTTAAATATTCAGTTTGATTTTGTACATTTCTATGTTATCATTTTGCGGCGAGACTCTTGACATTTTATATAATTCCGACAGAAGATCCAAAAATATTTCCTTTATATAAAATTGATTCACGTCATGATTTAATTAAAATGCTTGGGGTAAGTAACATTTTTTTCGATTCTAATTAGTTTTGTAGTTTAGTTCAATTAAATTATTATTTGAAGCAATATCTATGAGCGTATTGACGCTAATTTGAATAATCCTGTGAAGATTAATATGCAAATTGACTAATTTACTAGGGATTGTAAATTGTTCGATGATTATAAAACACCATATTATTGGTATGATGAATATGTTAGATATTGAATCATTGGAATAATAATATAAAAAAAACAACAACAACTTCAATAACGAAATGAGAAATTTAAAAAGCAATTAATTGCTGATTGAGAAAATACCACGAGCGAATTTTTTCGAAAACAATGTTGCTTGTATAGACTGCTTCATTATTAAAAATCTTGTAGTTGGCATTCAAAAATTAAAATGAATATAGAAAAGTCAATGACTCGTAATCTTTTGCATTCATACGAATTATTGAATACCAGCTGCAATGGTTTCTAACAACCAATCTTCAGCAGTAACTTCATTTTAGAAAAAAAATGAGTCATGTTTTTCTGTAATTGCCGCCAACACGGAAGGTACTAAACAGAAAACAATAGAAAATTGTATGAAAAAGTAAGAATTACATTTCTTCAAGTTTGTCCTTTTTAAATTATTAAATTTTCAAGTTGTCGACTACTTAATTCGTTTATTAAGCGAATTAGAAAATCCTTTCCGTCTGTTTCATTACTTAACAAAATGTTTTGTTATTTTTCTGGATTTTTTTTTTTAGAAAAATTGGAGAAACTTCTAACATAATTTTTATTACAGAAATAATTTTAATGAAAAATAAAATCTGAAAATTTTGTGTCATTTAGTTCTATAAAACTTGTCTGGGCTTCATTAAAGTTACTAATTACATTTACAATCAAATTATTAAGAGATTATGTATAACATAATTGAGATAATTAAATTGTGTTATGCATGTTCCGAATATTTATTAACACATTTCAAAAACGTCTGTAAATATTTGTGTATTTAGTACTTATTGAATTCCAAAATACTTTCTCTTTCATTTGAGAAGATTTATGTTAATTTTCAAATGAAATACCTCGGGGAGAATAAGTGAAAATTGTACCGCGCTTTGCATAATGTATAAACAATGCCAATTACGCAATTCAATTGCAAAGTCTTGTATATTTTGATAACTTCAATACTATCAATATTTAGCAATACTTTGAGTCTTGTATTTCTTATTTTGTATGACAATTTCAATTTAATTTAAATACTTTTATAGATAACATAGAATAACTATCAAAATTTTACATTAACGGTGATTGTTGAAATTATCAGAAGGTAATAAAATATAACATATCTACAATAGAATTAATACTCAAATAAGAGTCGTCAAATGGAGCACAGGTTTTAAAATCGAAATTGAATTTTAGAAAAAAAAAATTCTGATAATATTTTATTTTAAAGAGCATTCATAATATTTTTACTATCATCACCTAACTTTTTAGAACTTTGGGTAATATGGGCTTTTAGTAATATCTTCTACTGAAGAACGGGTGAAGAATCATTCTAGATGTATACCGAAAGAGATGGAGATGGAGTAGGAAGAAATATTAGGTCTACTTTTTCTGGAGTGGACTTTGGACTACTTCTTTTTTCTCAATTTTTTTATTACCTTCATTATGACATGTTGAAATAGCTTCCTCCAATTTCTTTTCATTCTTTTCAAGGTTCTTATTTGCTTTACTTACATAATTTTTTCCTGTCAACGATCATGATACTTATCACAATAAAATTGTGCTTAATTAATTGAGGGTAGCGTTCTGTTTTTTCTATATAATCCGCAAATAAATTCTACATTGAACCAACCAATTAAATCATAACTACAGAAGTAATAGTAATCACTATTTCCTTTATAATTAGTTATTTAACACTTACAAAAATGTGACATTTACAACACAAACAAAAAGATCGACTTACACAACTGGAAAGCAAATAATCGTACAGCAATTACTTCATGTTTACTCTAAAAAAACGAAACATAACACTTGAAAAATATAATAATTAGGAAAGAAATTATTACAAACGAATTAAATGCAGTTTCGTAATTTGAAAGTTCATTCATTGATTATGACGCGATTAAAAGTTGATTTAATAATCGAAATCAAAAGAAAAAAAGAACTTTTGTAATTTATAAGCATTACCTTGAACAAAAAAATATAAGAAGAATGTGAAAGAGAAGGAACAAGTTTTATTTATTATAAAGGCATTACATAATAACAATCACTTGCTTTAATTGCATTAAGCCCCTACAAGTTTCAGATATAATCTGATAATATTAAATCAAATGATATTGCTATGCAAGAGAAGAAAGTGTTTATATACTTCTTTTATACAATTTTATAATTTTCAAGGTTATTTCATCTTCATCAACCGCAAAAAAACTTATTTTGTATAAATCTACATTTAATTATGTGCATTTATACCTTATTCAATATATTATAGTACAAAATAATTGAAGTTTAAGAAAATATTTAATTGTAAACAATTGGATTTTATTTATACTGTACTAATCATATTCCGCTAGTTTAACATAATAAATTTAAATGGAAATCCAATAAAATTTTATGCAATTATTTTTTATATAATTATTGTATATCATTATTATAATATTTAAATTATTAAAATAATTAATGGGATATAAATATAAAATATAATTAAAACATATCAACAATTTAAAAATGAAATTCCAAAAATTTGAAATGTTAAAATAAAATTAACTATCTAATTAAATTGACCAATGTTAGAGAGAAGTAAGAAATGTCGAAAAACAACATTAAAAAATGCGAGAAACCTTGAAAAATAAAAATATAAAATAAAAGAAAGAATTAATTAAACTAATCAATAATAAAAATCTCCGTATGTAATGTAAAATTAAATTAATTAAATAATGTTGTCATCAAATATCCATCTACTCTTAAAATGAAAAGAATTAATAAAAGGTGCAAATTTAATATTAGAATGTCTCAATTATTTCCACTTGATTTTTACTAAGTTTATAAAATTTAAAAAGTAAGTACATACTCACATCCTCTCATTTTGTTAAATAAATGCAGTATATCTATATATAAAAGCACAATTCTGAAATACTTCCTTACTAAGTTACTTGAGAAATTGAAACTTCAAAGGACGGATTATTAATATGCAGAGTATAATCAAATAACTTTTAACAACAACAAAACTGATATTATATGGCTCTAAAAAAAGTAACTATGGAAGTGAACTGATTCAATTACCTGTTTCATCACGATAATGAAAATATAAACATGCCAATTAAGAAATATATATTTAATTTTATTTTCTTAAATGTGTTATTTTATTATTATAAAACAATTTAAAGATTTCATTTTAATTATAAATCCATCGAGCATTACGTGTTAACTATACATAAACAGACCTTCACTTAACTCTTCCAATCATTCATGTAATTTAAATAACTGAAATTCATGATTTGTATAGAAAGTTTTTACAACCACTAAATAGCAAAATCACAGTTCGGTAATTATAATTATATTTTTTTATTGTAAGTCGTTAAATTAATTCATTAATGTTTAAATTATTTTACAAAATTTTATTATTTAAATAATATGTTTTTATTCCTTTTCTTCTGTTGTAATTCTTTCACTGATTGCCTTCATAATAGTTAAAATTAAATTTATATTCTCAAAATTACTTCTAATTGTTGATTAATAATATTAATAGTGATGTTGCATTTATTACCTAATAAAAATACATATAATTAAAGATCGGATAACAGCGCATAATAAAATAACAGTACAGAGCACGATTAATAAATTTTTACATAACAATTATTTATCGTGTTATTAACCATCGATAAAACTTTTAATTTAACGTTTTAATAACAACAGAAATTCTCGAAAATTTTAAACAAGTTCTAAATCTAGTTATTTCAAATTTCGATTGCAGATGCTTTTGCATACTAAAATAAATTATATGATCCTCCTCCAACTCTTCAGCCATGCAAAACCGAATTGTATTATAAGTCCAAATAATCATTTCCGCATTTGAAAATCCAACTTCATTGAATTACATAAAATAGTTTCCTATAAAATTGATATTGAATATGAATATCTGAATTGATTAAAAATAATTAAATATTTTTTTGTTATATATTATGAAATTTGAATTGTTACTAGAAAATATATTTTTTCGATTGTGCTTGATTAAATTAAAATTCACTGAAAAATCTATTAAAAACAAAATTACAATAATTTAATTTGAATAAAACAAATTCAACATAATAATTTGTTTTATTTAAATCAATTATGACTATAAACTAACACAAAGTAACAACCTTCGCCATTTAATTTTTGCGAAATTGGAATGTTACCCTTTTTCCGCCCGTTCAATTATTACGCTCGAAATTCAATATAGAAGTTTGCAATAGTTTACATTTAATGGCAGTTGACAATTATTGCTGGTGATGTTTGCGAAATTCACGTCCAGGATATGATTGGATATTTTAATAAAAGCAAATAGTTTCCTCAATGAAAGTATTCTTTTAATATTGGTTTAAAACTTTTACTGAATTTTATTTGCATTACTCACAAAATATTTTATAAATAAAAATAAAACTTTCTTATGCATTTACATTTTGTTTACTTGTCCTAAATGCTAATTAACTGAATTTTATAGAAAGCAATTTTTTTATATAATATATAATTACAATTAAATATAATTGAATTTATGAATTCTATTACAGGTGGTGCATGGAGTGCATATAGAACCTCATCATGTTATGAAAAAGCGAAGTATAGATCAACCGTTAAGAATTTTGTTGTGGTATGATGAAAGTGTATATAGGTAAGTCCGCATAGGTCAAAGTTATTATATCATTTTGAAAATGTATTTTACCAATTAGAGCAATCAAAATTATACGAAATTAAGTAAGTTATTACTTAAAGCTCTAATTACATAATGCGAAATTATCCACATAAATTAGTTAAAATTACGGTTGGTTATGTACATTTTATGCTTTTGACAATACATAAATAGTTTATAGGTGTAATTATTTTGTTAAAAACACATTTATAATTGAGAATGTTCTTCTTTCTAATATATCCTACTAATTTTTAAACGAAATTTTTTTTTTTGCAACAGTTAGCTATTAAATTAATATTCTGGTTTTGACATTTTACATACTAAAATGAAAGATACTGTCTTAAAGGCTCAAATACACAAGCAAAAACCTGCAATATAAAATCTGAGATTTGATCTCAAAGTTTATACGAACACATCTGAAAATGTCCAGGGTTTACTCTCAGAATTGTTTATACGAACATTTCGAGTAGCATACCTCAAACCAAAGCAATTTTCCGACATTATTGGCTTTGAAAAATATTCTTTCGCGTCTTCAATTTTCAATTCTTTGAAAAAGCCAATCAATTCTCTTACCCATTTTCTCTTTTTCATTTCATTTTCAATCTCTTCTTCCACCTCTTAAAGTACAAATCTTGCTGCAATTTAATTGCTCGATTTGCCTTCACTCTCCATATCAGCTTGATACACCCTCCGCAGCTGCGGACTCTTGAAATATAACTATTTTGCTTGAAGTATATTTAACTACTTGCTACGTCCTAGTTTAGTTTAATTACTAAAACATTCGCTACTTGATTAAATTACTTGCTACTTGACTAAACACTGGTTTGGTGTACATAATACAGTTTTTCTACTTCATAACGTGCTCATTAGGAAACCCAAACAGGTTACATAATTGCCTCATTATAGCACCCAAACTTTTACGTTCCGGTGTTGGTATCAAACCAAGCCAACTACTGTGCACTTTATCCTAAAATACCTACTATTTTTAAATTCACTATTTACTAGAGTTATGGTTCATGTTTCTAAAATTTATTTTTATTTTACATATCTTTTATTTTAATATAAGTCTTTCACTTCATATTCTCTACATATTTTAAGGTATGTAATTCCCTTGAGTAACTTTCTTGGGATTTAAAATATTTCTTACCAGTTTAGTTTATGTTTTTAAAGAGATCCCAGGATGTTCTGTTAAAAAATTCAAAAGCAAACTCAAATATTCAGCAAAAATAATTACTCACATTTTATTTTTCGGATCAAAATATTAAATATAGAATTGTTGATGACTTGTATTGTGTACACGTGTTCATGTTTGCGGATTGTCCATATTTTCCCGGTAATAATTAATTCAACGATCCTAGAGGTAAACAAATCGGAAATGCATCCAATAATACATGTGTACAGCTTTCATACAAACTATATTTGGTTTAATTATGTTATTATCTGCGTAGGAAGGATGGGATAAATTCCTGGAAATTTAAGAACTCGGTCAACAACCTAAAAATTCTCTTTAATTTTAAACAATACACGCACTTATTAGCGATAATTCAACCTTTTAATAAAAATGTCTTTAGTAATTGTTATAAAACTCATCAAAACAATGGAGCAAATAAATTGTGCACTATTTTATTAAACGTGGGAGCATTGAAGAAAAGCGTGGAAAATGATAATCCATTGTGCAAAAAATACGCTTTAAAACACAATCGCGATTGAGAATTTACTTATAACGAGAAATTTTTTCATTGAGTATGTATATAAGATGAGACAGAATGTACAACTAATATTTGTACAGCGTTAGAAAGTTATTATACGGTAATTGTATGCTCGTTGTGTTATAAATTTCATATAGATAGTATTGCATTACTCTGATAGCCATTTCGCATAAAATATATGGGCGGCGTAAAACTACTGCTTTGTATGCTTTAATGAATATTTACTTAAGTAGAAATCATACGCATTACAAGCACCAGTTGTTTAATAATTTTAACACTTCAAAAACTTTAAAAAAGTTAATTTTTTAAATCCACAACGATTTTTTTAACAGATTGTTAATATATATAAACTAAAAATTACTGCAATGTAACTCAGGAGAAACTTATGTGTAAATAAAAAGAGAAAACTTATTAAATTGGAAGAATGTGTTTTTATTTAAAATTGTGAATGTGATTTTCTATAAAATAAATGGAAAAATAATTGTTATGGCTTGTCTTAATTAGCACTGAAAAATTTCTAGCATTTTAAATATTTAAAATTTTTGGAAACTAGTAACTTTATTTTAAAATCGTCGTAATTATATCTGTAATTAGAACTTTATACAATTAAGACAAACATAAAATTTTCTTTATTTTGTGTTGCTACCTGATACGTTACTATGGATAATTACTGCTTTTTCTTTTTTACTCTGAACATTGTAGTCCTTCGTAATTAAAACTTTTTTCTATTCTTCAACGATTTTTTAAATATTCTTTATTCGTACTAATGAATTATCATCGCAAAAATTAATAAATGTTTTTTTATACTTGCTGAAATAAAAAAGACTAAAGGAGTGAAAAATCTCCCCCAAATTAAATTGATAAATTCAATTTTAAGTTATTTTCATTAAGGTAAAAATAACAAACGGTAAAAATATTCCATTTAAATTCAGCTTAATTTCAACCCTCCAAACCTGACATCTCCACTTTAGGAGATCTTGAAAATCCAAGCGGAGATACCACCCTAAATCATATCCATCTAATTTACTTTTTTTCTTACATTCTACCTTACCTCTTTTTTCGACCGAAGGTGTTCATTGCCTTTTGAAGTGTGTCCGAAAGCATATCGCCATGTCTACTGCTTTAAAATAAAAAATTGAGGTATTGACTATAACGCCCTCTATAACCAACAATATACAAAGAAGAATTAATATAAAACTACTAATAGAATTTAGCAAAATTGAAAGTCAATGTAGAAAAGAGATTCAATAAAATTCAAAAGAAGTCACCTAACTGTGTACTTTTTTGCTAATACACAGCTTTTTATTTTTGCATCAAATATGAAATAACGTATGAAAGATCCTGTACCAATGTAACGACAAAATTTTGAGATTATTATTTATGATTTTCATTACAATACAAATGTCTTACAATTTGACCTTCATAAAAAAGTTCATCATGAAAGTTTTTCACACCTTATATAAAATTTCTTATGCATTAATTTTTATTTATTTTGTCTACGAAGAAAGTACCTAATTCTAGCGTTAATGTTGATTAAACGCCACAATTACTTTCTTTGCATAATTGCGCATTCAAATCTAGAAATTAGACACGTACATCATATATATCACTTTTCTTTTCTATCACGAGCTATCATAAGAAATTATTAAACTCCTCTGACGTGTACGGTAAGTAAAAGTTATAATATTTCATTGATTTTTATTATCGGTATGTAAATTATTAAATATATAATTGATGCAAATTAATGTGCTTTTAAAATATTTTTCCTCGGTTCAAGAACGTAAAACTTTTTTTTTTTTGTAGAGCCCACATATTTTTGTAACTTACGTCCTCGCCAACCTTCGTGAAAACAAAGTAAATTATTATAATTCAACCTGTCATTTTAATTAAGTAATCTTTAAAGAATGCATGGCTGAATTTCGCCACATTGAGATCACAATTTCTACACAATTTTAAAAAAAAGTAGGGTACCGTGATGATTCAGCTATCGCAATATAAACGGATCATGAATTTTAAACTTTTTGTAATTTATCTTCTTTAGAATAAATCATTTCTATAATCTATTTGATTTTCTATTAGAAAACAAAATAACTCTTTTTATGAATTTACTGCAATCTCATTCAATTTGATAGTGAGAACATTCTGTTCAAACTAATTGTTTGATTAGGCAATTAACGTACAATTACTGCATACTAAATAAAAACAGAAAATGAAAATTTTATTATATGTATAGCATATATGTATTGAGCAGCTTTCTAAAATGTCCTCTTTGTTGAATGAAGAAGATACAAAAAGGCCATGTAATTTATTAATAATAGCACCTTTTCAAATAGTGTAAATTACCTTGCAACTTGCAATTTTCGTAAAAAATTAATAAAGAAATTATTTCCTGATTGTTTTAAATAAATTTGCATGAGGAATTTTAATGCAACACAATTTGCATCAAATATTCATGATGTACGATCCATCATTTCTGCAAGACTTATGCGCGCAAATGTTGTAATCTTCATGAGGGGAATTAGGTTGGTCTTAATTGAAACGTGGGATATTTTTATAATTTCGCCAAAAATTGGATAATTTTATTTAATTTAGGTCATTCAACTTACAAATATATAATTTCCATAGGGGAAATTGGACATATCCCTTTTTTTAGAAAAATTACCGAAAAGTCCAAAATAAGTCATCGCATGAAATTTTAATTTTGTTCCCTTAAATAAATACAATAAATAATAATTATTTAAGAAACATAATAAAGATAGAAATTCTTCGCATGAGTAAACTAGTTTTTATTAAAAATGTTGCATACAAACCCTGTTTTACATATTTTAAAGAATTGCTTAATTTAATATTTTACTCTTACAATCGCCGTCCTTGAATACGCCAATAAGATCAATGTATATCCGGAAGCAATTTGTACAATGCAATAATGTAGTAAATAATATGATTTTAATATAAAAAATTTAATAAGATATGTTTCCTGTTGTTGCAGGTTAGATCAAGAGAGATTCGAGTTGATTAATGTGAGTATAACATTGTTAATTCGTGTAGTTTAAGTTGTGACCTCAAGTCTATCTCGACAAACTTGACCTTCCAAAAATAAAATAACTATTATATCTGCACGGTTTGTTTAAATTACCTGTAGAAAATTGAACATACCATGCTTGTTTTGTGATATGACTTTTTTGTTGTGTAACAGTTCGTTGCCACATCCTTTGTTTTATTAGAATCACGTTTTTGTGCTCAAAACACGATAAGATGCATTCGCGAAAAAAAAAACGTTTGATTAATTATAAATTTTTTTATTGCAGAATACAATATTACCTCAAGCTGTACATTTTTGGGAGAAGGCGTTATTTGTCAGAAAAGTTGAAAATGTTATACGTTTAACAAGGTAAATTTATTTTTAATACTGCACCTGTTTAGAATAATTGGGACGTAGGAATACCATAATCATTCATGGAGTTGTCCAATAAGTCCGTGTGAGTTATTGATTATGTTTTTAAAAGTTACCAAACTGATTAAAGTATATGGTATATAAATTATATTGCAAATTGACAATTTGTTAGATACAAGTTAAAGAAATATTTGAAGAATCCATTGCGAAGATTAAGTGATGTGTTCCTTGGAATATTTTTGTTATAACCACGCGTTCTAGAAAAATAAATTCTGATGTGATGAAGTTTTTTCTTGGATGGAAACACAAACGCGTGTTTATTGATTTCAGTTGGAGACTTCTATAAAAAAAAGTTAAAGTATGAATGAGAAAAATTGAAATCCAACTGCGGCTTTTATTAATCACTAAAAGAAATTAAATAAGTGATCCTTAAAAGAAACTTTAATAATAAGAAATTTAGAGCATTTTAAACAAAAAAAAAAATATTTAAACAATCAGAAAGTTAAATAAAATTTAAGAACTTAAAATCCTATCGAAGTTTTAAAAGAAGATTATAAGAGAGAAAATGTTAAAATCGAATAATTTAAAGATACAAATAGTCGAAATGATAATTTTATGTTTTTAAAATTTTCCGGCACGAACAGTAAAATACACATCAGCTGAATAATTATAAAATACAAATAATATTTTGAAATTTAACAAAACATTTCCAGGAATTAAAACTTTTAATTATACAATATAAACATATCAGCACAACAAAGTTGAAATCATTGAAAAGGAAAAGAAAATATTTGATATAATATTAAATTTTTATGTTTTGAAAATCTTTGGTTTTGCAAATTTTCATGTTTTGTATTTTTACAGAAACTTTATTTTTAAACAAGCGGTAAAGCAAAAAAGCGTTTTTTTCCGTTCGGGGATAAATCCAAACTTGCCCAAATTTGCTGTAATCGTTCTGTTCGTTCCGTTTATTCAGTTCATTCGGAGACGAAATCAGCAAAATCTTTGTAGGGACAAGGGGTGAAAAATGTAGAAAAGATTTTAGATCGAGCGTGTATACTTGCTATTAAATTCGAATTACAACAGACCAGAAAAATAACGCTGTGATTTAATAGAGCAGCAGTTTAAATGACGCAAGAATGCACGAACCAGTATGTTTTTTTTTCAAATACAATCCGTAAGATGGCGTGCGGCTTATTTAGAGTTACATTTATTATTTGTCCCAATGAAGTAAAGTAAAAGTCTGTTTTCAAAAGAAAATTTATTCATTGTGACTACTACAAACTACCTTTTATTTAAAAAATTATAATCTCTTAATTATTTTGCAGAAAATGCAACGAAACTCAAGTTTTTGTTAAAGATTCGTTAACTCATTGTATTGATGCTTGTAAAGAGAAGACAATGTGTGGCGAGGTTGAAGTTCCTGAAGAACATTTGGATGTATGTAGAGTTTGTAATGCAACTGGTCAAGACTGCGGCATTCAAGCTGGATCTGTGCCTGGAGAAGGTTCGTACCTCACAAATTTGAATTTTATAAAACTAAATTGTGCAATCAAACTTGTTTCAAAATTCCCAATAAATCAATTTTGACCTTTAGCTAATTGAACTGATTTTCCAATAACAGATTTACACGTTCAATTGTAGATTATTTGCTTTCATGTGTGTAGATAATAGGAACATGAAATGTTTAATTGGCGTTGCTAGGACTGCAAACTCATCAGTCATCAATAAAACATTGAAAAATCCAGAGATTATATCATAAAAAAATACTCATTAAATTAATATTAACTAATTTTTGGGAAAAATTAATTGTTATGGTTTACTTTATATAAAAACCTTTGGATTTTGTGTCCAATCTGTAGTTACTGTTATTTTATTAAAACGTAATTTAATATTAATCAATTAATTAATTATATTTTTAGAAGTTTAGGGACAAAATACTTATTACTAATTCTTTCTCTGAATTACTAATAATATATTTTATTAGAAATTCAGGTTATTAAACTTACCTTAGTAGTTTTGAAAATTTAAAATTTCGCATTCTTCCTATTTTAATTATTGATATTTGACATGGAATATAATAAAAATCTTTATCACTTTTAATTGGATTTTAGTGCCGCTATAAAAGTTGTCTGAGAGTTATATAGTGGATTGAACATGTTTTCTAGTGGTCGCGTCAAATATGTCAATGCTTCGTGTTATTTGCCAATTCAATCTGAAGGGGTGGCAAGTAATACAACCAAGAAGTTCAGATATTTATAAAGCGCAAATTCCTTTTAGCATCATTTTTTTATACGAACTTAATACCAAATTCTTGCTTCATTCCCAAGTGCCACATTGCTACTTTTAGAGAAACTACCAGTACACAAAAAAAAACAAACACATTAAACTTTAAGATTAAATATCATTAATCTTAGTTACAAGTTATATAGTTTAAAAGATGTTTAACTTTGCGACACAAAAAGTATTTCGAGATGGTTTATTTTGTAATATATTCAGTTTATTATTATCGATTTTAATTACTCTTTATTAACCACGATCAACAATTTTCAAGTCTCAATAAATAATTAGGCACCTATTTTAGTTAATAATAAACATATTGGATGTTACGAACTTAATATATAAATATTAAAGCATCAATTTTCACTTCATAATGGATTTCCTTAACTTTTGTAATATGTACAATATACAACAGTGAAAATAGATGGATTTTTCTTTAATTTTGCAAAAATACATTTCGCTGTCGAAAGGTAATGATTGATTAAAATAAAAGTGCAATAAATCAAGTATCAATTGTAGTGACATCTTTGTCACTTCTTCTAAACTTTCACGGAGAAATATTGAAGATGACGTTTTCCAATATATTCAATATTACTCCGCATTCACACCATCGCTAAATGAATACGAATGTCGACCAATTTGAACAACGCTTGTTTTGAAATTAGCTGACATTCGTACACATTTCGCGAAGGTGTGAATGCTTGGTTAAATGAAACAAACACTTTGTTCTACATTTATTCGAGCATAATTAGTTCAAATTTTGTCAAAGTTGGACGTGCAGATGGGAGCATGGAGCAAGTAAACTGATTCAACTTTCCGACAATTCTTCCGTGCTCGACGCATTTAAATAAATAAAACAAAGTGCTGTCAAAAACTGTGTATCATACCTATCAGATCCTTTTATTTTAAAATTTTAATTATTTTTGAAATTATAAGCGAAAAACTGATTAAACATCCTACAATTCTTCCGCATTCGACGAAATTAGAACTCCTTACTTAAAATCTGTTGTAGATAAATAAATAAAGCAAAATGCAGTCCAAAGCTGAATATCATTCCTAAAAGATCCTTTTTATTTTATTTTAAAATTTGAATTATTTTCCAAGTTATAAACGAAAAACTGATTAAACTTTCCCATAATTGCTTTGTGCTCTACGCTTTTAAAAGTTTTCACTTAAAATCTATTACAGATAAATAAATAAAACAAAGTGCAGTTGAAAGATGAATATCTTGCCTAAAAGGTACTTTTTATTTTATCTTAAAATTTTAATTATTTTCGAAGTTATAAGCGAAAAACTGATTAAACTTTCCAACAATTATTCCGAGCTGAACACGTTTTAAGGTTATCCACCAGCGATTTCGCTATAAATTTAGGGGATGATATAGCCCATAAACTTAGTTCAAAATTATATTTCCTTATGGAAAACACAATTTTTCTAAAAAAAAAAAACATTTACTATTAGAGTTTTTGCAAGAGGCTCTGTAGAATAGAAGGATTCTGTTCTCCTAAGTCAAAATGGACACTGTTATACGTTAAAAGAAAAATCAAAATATTTTAAGAATATTTATAATTTTTCTATCGCATTTATGTTTGTTCTCTCTTAATATTTACTTGTAATATTTCATATGATATTCAAAATGTTTTTTTTCCCTTGATTCCATCCTATTATTTTTTCCTTTATTGCGTTTGTGTATATTTATAATTTTTGTTTACCCCAAATTCCTTTTCGTAGCGAAACGCTTTTTTTTATAAAATCATTTCATCTCTTTTACCTCGAGATTCATGGATATAACAGTTTGCTGCAAATTAATTACCAGGCTATTCTGGAAGGTAAATTGAAACAAAATGTTTCGCCAATTAAATTTTCAACAGGATTGTAATCATCCCTGAATTGCAAAAATATTTAAATTTCTTAATAAACTTTTCTGTACTAACAAGTAACATTTTCTCTCGGTTTAAAACAAAATAATAATAACTTGAAAATTTACATATTTTACTGCTGTAGAATACCTCGCAAAATAAATCTTCATCTGTAAAAAGTAATAAGATAAAAGAGGAAATTAACTTAGCGCAATCGAATTAGCCTATTAAGCATTCACCTCCCTCCATGATTAAATCAATTAATTTACTGACCTTGCATGAATAGCTGTTGTTGTTTTCACCCTTAAAAAAATTTAATAAAATCTTCTCGGGCGTTTTACAGAAGATTTTTTGTAAATTAATTGAACACGATTTATAAAATATTATTAAATTTTAAATACAAAACATACATTTTGTATGGACTAAGGTAAAACTCCCTTTCCCTGATATAATATTCAAACAGCACTACTTTGATGAGGATTTTTCCCTGCATACTAAAAATAATTTAATTTTAAAATATTGATCAACTTCTACCTCAATTAAATAATTATTCAATTAATCTTTTATCTCAATAAAATTAGCAGTAAATTAAATAATTCTGTATGAAAATATAGAAACATTTATGTACCAAAGTTAATTGGGAATGAAAAACGATTTCGAAGTATTCATTTTAAAAGATTATTTCCTGAAATAAATAAATTTTCAAAATATTAATGCTCAAAATTATCAAGGTGTGCACTCACCTAGTTTTTCCCGACGGATAAGACCGTTGGCATGAACCAATGATGGGATGCGTGAAAGAAAAACTTTTTTGCTTTCGTTTTAAAATTGTAATGTTATAAAATTTGAAAAAATAATATTAATATAAATAATAATCATAACATAACAAATTTAAAAAAAAATCAATACATAAGATTTTTATTGCATAATACAATGGAGTGAAATATAGGTCAACATCATTTAATAATTTGAATCGTGGTTGTTTCTTCTTAAAATTTTCACAAGACTGCACCGACAAAATTCTATCAATATCAATTAAATTAATGGAACTATTGGGAAATCCCTATTTTCTTACTTTTGTAAACACAATATAAAAAGTATAAAAGCAAAACAAAGTATTGTAGTTTCCAGAACAAAATAAATTGCAAATCTTTTAATTATTTACAACATAATTAATGAGTTGTACGAATAGTTAACCGAAAATTGAAAATATTTTCTATATATGAGGTTCAACAAACTGATTAAAAAGTTTTTCTGAAACAAACGGTCTTTTATCTAAAAATAAAAATATAAACACAAATAAGCTTTTTCCAGCTCTCTATTTTATCTCCTTTTTCTAGGTTTATCTTTTGTTTTCATAGTTTCTAATAATATTTTCCTTCTTTCACATTTAACTGAATTAGGAATTACAGGACATTCCACCTCAATTCAACGAAATCCTTTCAGTATACATCACCGATTTCGTTGAAATTTTGTACATGTGTTTGTACTATCAAAATATTATAAGTACTAAAGTTTTAGGCTTCTAGACTTAAAGGAGCGCCCTAGGCGAATTTTATCCTGTTTTTAATTTTTTTTATTTGTAATAATTATACTCAGAATTCTCGAAATGGAAATAAAAAATATTTATTAGCCTAGAGGTTGCAGTCCTACGTATAATGTGCCAGTATCAAAGGTTTATTTCCAGCCCGGAATTTAATTCTAAAATTCTCTACCAATTCAAGTGAAATTGATTTTTTTTGATTTTATGGGAATAATAAGTTTACTACCAAATGAAGAATCGAATTACAGTACAATAAAATTTAGATTGTAAATTGGCTTATTGACTTGTTAATTTTTGATTTTAAATGTTAACTAGTTATTTATGCTAAAGTGCGATTCATTTAATATTAAGCATTAAGATATTATTTAAATATAATTTCCACTTGATTTAGCACCTGATAGTAATTTTCATTTCATAAACGACAAAGAACATGTGGAATTTCACAAAAGATTTATGTAGATTTGCTTTCCCTTTCATTTTAATTAAACAGGCACGAAATTTGAATAAAAAAAAGTATAGCTGGAAACAGAGACAAAAATAACAACAAATTTCTCTAAAATTTAGTCTTCAAATAAATCACAAGACTTGCGCATGTTAGTTTTAATATAATTAGAAAGTTGTACGCATGAAATTGTGTTTATTAAACCAATAATCTCCTTGATTTATGATTATGTGAGTAAAATATGTCATTTATTTTGCAGGCATTGAAGGATTCGATTTCGTATTTTATGTATCCGCGATGCAAACAGATAGATGCAATAAATCCTTGACTGTTGCATATGCGGCTCATTGCCAACAAGAAATTGCCCTGGATAGGTAAAATAAAGGTTGAAAATTGTTCGAATTGCGTTAATTAAATTTATTTCTAGACCGATTGCTGGACACGCAAATTTATGCCCCAACAGTATTAGCACGAAACTTCAAGAGTTGGAAACACTATTATCTACAGTGAAACATGAAATCCTGCACGCATTAGGATTTTCCGTCAGTCTCTATGCTTTCTATCGAGACGAGGAAGGAAACCCTTTAACTCCACGCCGTCCCGATACGGGGAAACCTTCCTTGAATGAAAAGTAAGTTTCTTTAAATAACTCAAATTTAGTATTTCCCTTTGTAAAAATTCATGTAGGTAAAGAGAAAAATATCTCTATGAAAATAAACCAGTAAATAGTGATTTATTTTAAACGTAACAGAAACAAGCTGTTTTATAGACATCAAGTTATATTACCACGAATTCTATTATTCAAAGCAGGAATTAGCTGCAAACAAAATTGAATTACACCTACATTAAAAATAGGTTTAAACAGAACTCTCCATTTTGTAATTGAATTAATTCTTTACTTTTAAACAAAGTACCTAGTTGTTTATCCTAGCGTTTTATTTTATTATTATCTGTCTTAATAAAAACTTGAATCTTAAAATATAGAGTAAAAGAAATTATTCGAAATTTTTATTGATGAGCACGATACATTTGTGCGCGCAATATATGTCACCCTCGACACAATTCGGAAATGTTTGTAATAAGATAAATAAAATTCATTACTTTTATCTCTATTTGATCAAAATTAATTCTATTTACCATAATACCTATAATATATTAAAGCTTCCAGTGGATAAGGCGTGAGTTATAATACGAGTCCAAATTCATAAAACGAGTGACGATAGCCACGAGATTTATAAAGGACGATTGCAATAATAACGTTATCAGCGAGTTCTTCATACTATTTTTTTTATTTTGAGCATTTTTGCCATTTTTAAATGCATATAAAAATTCTTCAAACTAGTAGGTATCTTGGAACAAAACCCTCCCTGATATAACGTGATTTTCAATCAAGTCGAAGATTTGATAAATGAAGTGCGTAAAAAACATGAAAAAGTATTATAACTTTCTATTAAGGATATAAAATTGCAATTAGTAAAATTGTTCAGATATATTTATAATCTTAAAGTCTCTTTTGCACGTAATATGTTGATATGCAAATCGTGTATTGTGCTTATGAGTTAGCTGTATACTCGTACTACTTTTCATGTAAGTCAGGTAGAACGATCAAGTGCAGTATTGTTTCACTACCTTCAAAAAAGTGAAGTAATAGGCAAGTTACTTGCATGCAACCTTTTCTATATAATTCCCCAAATTATACTTCAAATGAATTATTTATCTTTTATTTAAGTTTATTTATTGTTATAATTAATACAACATCATCTGCTAAATATTGACGTTTTAATAATCAATTATGTTTATAATAAAATAAAGTTCTTTCGTGTATGTTTACGTCTACAAATTTTTTTAAAAGTCATATTTCCATCAGGATAAAAATTTTTGTGCTACTCACTGAGCAGAATCTTAAAAATGAGGAAGGTAGATCAGGATAAAAATATAGAACGAACAAAGAGCTTTCAAAGGGTCTCAACTTTACTTTTGCTTCTTTGTGTCCGGAATTTTATTGACTTAGTTAGATTTTAATTATTGCCTCCGCATTTAATGTTGCGCCTAATTCCGTTTTAGTTACATATTTTACTCTTCCGATTTTATCATATAAAATTTGTTTTATTAGATTAATGATAATAATAGTTTGTTTAATATGACAGGAAAGTGATACAAAAAAATATGGGAGAAAAGTGATATGTATAATATTATTGTAGATCGAGACAAGAGATGGCCACTGTACTGACACATTTTTTTTATCCTGCACAAATAAGAGCTGAAGCAAAAATACGAAATAAAAACATTGATCATATTACAGTTACATCTGGGACTCACAATCGAATTGAAAAATTAGCTAAGTTTAACAATAAATAAATAACATGATAAAGTTTACATTTATATAAATTAATTAAAAAAGCGCACACTATACACAGAAACAAAATCTTTGAAATCTTGTATAAACTAAATATTCACTATTTTAATTAAATCTTAAATAATTAATTCTTTTGAATAAGAAATACCTGCTAAATAAATTGTAAGATTACTTGGCGTGCAATTATTGAAATGCAGTCCTTCTTTTGACGTACTAATATAATTATACTTTAAATGAAATGTAAGGGCCATCAATAAAAGAAAATTAAAGATATTTTCCTCGTTGGGCAAGATAGGCAACTTTGTCTGCTTCGGAGTACAAAGTTGCGTTTTCTTGTGAATTTTTGAACAGAAAAATTAAATTTTCTCCTAGTGTAGGAGAAGAAATTGTTTCTAAAATTATCAGAAAAATGATAGAAATTTTTATCAAAAAAACTTGTTGCATAACTCAAATGCCATCGTAATCACTTTCAAAGACTTTTGGTTGTGTTTGTTGACACAATATATAGTGATGCATCATGTCTAATTAAAAAAAAAAAGAAATTATAACACGAATCATGGAACCTTAACATTACATAATACGATCTTTTTTTAAACGGAACCTTAAAAAAATGATCATTTAATAGTAAGCATTTTTATGTTGGGACCGGAAAAACCGGATTATATTTTTCAGGCTTCATGCAATAATTTTTCCAATTCTCTATTATATCCTTTGATTAATTTGGTACAAAATTGATTTCCTTTCTTACATACAGGTAAATTATAGCAATTTAACTGTCCCATCAAGTAAATGGAACAAATTTTAATCAAGCTCAAATTCCACACTTCAACTAAGAAAATTAAATGTTAGCATTTGAGTTTTCCACACACATCTCAAAAGTAACCTGAACTTACTTTTTATTGAATCACGTTTGTTTAAATAGCGCATTAATGAAACTTTAAACTTCACTTAAAATGTTTTCTACTTGAATAATTGAAGGAAAGATTCAATTTCGTTGAGAGATTTATTTAAAAAAGGAAATAATGCGCTTTATTTATTTCAGATTAATTTAAACAATTATATGTTAACAACACATAGATTCTTGAGAATTTTCTTTAAATGTTATATACATCTGTTCTTAAGAGATTTTCCTTGCAATTGAGTAATTATAAGTGTCCTCTACTTCTCTGGGCGCGTCACGAATCTTTTGATTATAATAAATTTCTCATGCATGAATACATAGACCTTGGAAATGAAAATGTTCTTAGCTCTTATGCACTTGGGAAGATCCTTGTTGATAAAAATCGTGTCTCAATTTGTGTAATTCGTACTTTTGCAATTTAAATAAAATTACATATTGTTTCTTGTATTTCTTCTATATTCATACTTATCTACGAATGTACTATTTATTGAAGAAAAAAAAACATAGAGCTTATTTTTTTTTTTTCATTTTCTTTCATTATTACTAATTGATATCTTAAGGTCAATCCTTTCTTAATAGCCAAATATAACTTGTATAGAGAATAAATAAAATATTAAATTTTGAATAAAAAAAGTGCTGGAGGAATGGAAATTTTGTGAAAATTGTTTCACATAGGATGGAATCATGCTGTGACTATATTAAATGTTGAAAATATTTTTTTCCTTATTATTCGAAGATATTAAAAAAACATATTCCTTCCAATTTCAATTTTACCGTTTCAGAAATTTCATGGATTTGTTTCTATGGTAAATATATCATATTAAAAATAAAAGAAACCCGAATATTGCAATACAAATTAATTGTATGAAACTGCATACTAGAAATGAACAATAATCAAATTACGATTCCATCCTTTATGAATCCAGGAAGCATAACGTTTCGCTTAAAAGTAATATTCGTTTTTACAATGATTTCCATACTTCATACTATTTAACAATGCAATTAAAATTTCATAACGATTTGAATTCACATTCAAATTTATAAAATAATGAATTAATGCTCTTTCTATCAAGACTGTAAAATTGTAAAGAAAAGCTAAACTATAAGAAATCATTTTGTTTTAGTTTCACTTTGAATAAATACAATATAATTTTCACAAATTGTTTGAATGTTTATTAAAGAGTTTAAGTTTATTGAAAAGGAAATATTCAATTTAATTGCGATTAAACATATTAAGCGACTATTGAACTAATTGGATATATTTCAATTTTCATTTAATTGGGTGTAGATTTTTCTATAAGAATGGAAAGTATAAAATGGAACAAATGCCCTACCTTTCAGATCACCTTTTACAGGATACCAACAATCCCAACTTATGATAAACTAAAGATCAAATTCATTTTAATACAATATTAAAGGATCGTTTTGTTTAATCGAATTAGATGAAATAATGTTGGTAGCCTGAAATTAAAAGAATCACATTTTTCTGAAATTAGGTATATCATCTACGATTATATATTATATTAATGATATATTTAATTAATTTTTTCTCTTTAGTTTAATATTAAAGAAATAATATTTTATAAATGAAATAATTTTATTTTCAGAGCATGTAATTATTTTAATTAATTAAAAGTTTCAAAGAAATATGTTATGTACTTTTTACCCTTCATTTAATTTCTTTCTCAGCAAAGGAATATATATATCATCCCTTGAATGTTAATAGAAATAAGGGTTGAATTGTATGCACATTAAAGTCTGACAAAACTTACTGAATGGCTCCCAAAGTTTTTACTTTTCCCAAATATATTTTGTTCCTACACACGTTGCAATCTATAATCTTAGCATGTGCGTAAACTTAAATCTAACACATTAAAGCGTGTTGTTTATGAAAATGGAGGGTATAATATTTATAATGTTTATTAGACATGGCTGTAAAATCGGGGGTGCAATATGCACAACACGCTTATGGGCGTTGAGATATAAAAACTCTGTCGCTTATTTGCTTTTAGAAAATACATTCAACAATGCACGTTTTTTGTTATATGAAATA
This sequence comes from Coproporus ventriculus, assembly GCA_027574865.2. NCBI lineage: Eukaryota > Metazoa > Arthropoda > Insecta > Coleoptera > Staphylinidae > Coproporus > Coproporus ventriculus. The sequence goes on along the minus strand of JAODAH020007014.1, from coordinate 21,354 downwards.
AAAAGTATAAAATAATAAAAGGAAAAAGCATTCATTAGTGACTGCATAATTTTCTCCTAGTAAACTTAAGAAATACGCCAACGAATTATAAAAATAGGGCATGGATACATTAATTTCATTAAAAATATAAAATAATCAATGTTATAAAAAAAACTGTAATACAAATAAAAAGTTCTTCAAAATAGCAAATAATATAAATTTTATCAAAAAGTATAGAACACAACCCTCCATAAATATAATTTGTATTTGACTGCATTATTAAATATATTGACAGGTTCAACATTAAGAAAATATTGAGGTAATTTTTCTGTTATCAAACAAGACACGAAACGTATCAATTTTTTTTAACTGATTTTATTTTTCTTCGTTAATTTTTTCCTTTTTGTTTCCTCTACTAAATTAAAAAGTTTCACATTTATATCAGTCGCAGATACCTCCATTTTCTTAAAGCGAACCTGATACGGCTTCCAATCCAGGTAAAAATGTTCAAAGGCATGTGACTTTAATTAAATTAATTATCTTTAATTTATTAAATTTCAAACTATTATCTTGTGACGGTAATTTAAGAAAATATATGAACATTAATGATATTATCTATATCCGGCGAATCTTCATACTAAAATATTAAAACTAAATGAATATTCATAATTTATTCAATTTTCATGTCATGCGAGCTCACGACTTTTCATAAAAGTATGTTTATCATCCTACGTGTTAAAATCAATAACGTTGATATTTAAATAAAAGTTAAACCAATTTTATCAAGTATAATAATTAAAAAATAAATAATTTAGAATAGTTCAGATATTTTGAAATAATATCTACTAACTTTCTATGAATAAACAGTGGAAAAGAGTATTTATTATGGATATTGTTATTATGGTTATCCATTCACTTAGTGTAGGAGTAAAAAGATTTCAATTCAGAAAAAACATTTATTGTTATAGTTACGATAAAATACGGACAGGCAAGAGGTGGTTGACTTCTTATTTCATTCTAGTTTATAGTAGTTTTAAAAAAATCTATTTTATTTTTTATATACAAAAATTAAAGATTTGTTAGTTTTAAATGAATTATTTACTTTCAGATTGCAAACTTATCAATGGAGTGAGAATGTAATTCAAACGGTGGTAAGAAAAAATTGGTTGGTACGATCCGGAGTAATTACTCGCGAGTTACAAATGATGGTAACACCACAAGTCGTGCAAGAAGTGAGAAGGCATTTCCAGTGCTCTGAGCTAGAAGGTGCAGAATTAGAAGACCAAGGTGAGGAAGGTACGGTTCTCACGCATTGGGAAAAACGTGTGTTCGAGGTAAGTAACATCTAGATCGATTATTACGAAATTATTTTTAATTCAGCGACAAATTCACGCTGGATATTATGCAAATTATATTTCATTCAAACAGAAATATAATAATAAGAGTAAGTTTACTATGACCTTTGTGGTTTTTTAACCAATTATTCTTGCAATACTTGTTACTATTGCGAACTTCGAATTATTTTCGAAATGTACACACAACAATTCCATTTTGTTTCTCTAATTGACTTTCAACATTTTTATACAATTGATTTAACCATATAAAATTGATTTACACGTTCGGGTTTCACAATTCTAAGAAAATTCTATATTTTACATAAAGAATCACTACACAAATTAAATTGACCTATATATCTAAAGATAACAAAATAGTGAGCAATTTTTGCAATGGAACTAAAATTATATTCAAGTTAATTACAATCTATTGTTTTATTATTAATGCTAATATATACATGGATTTTAAAATAAATTTGTAGTTAACTGCAGCTTTTGAATTAATATTTGTTAAATCCATCTAAATTAAATTAAACCCAAGGGATGAAAATATCTGCAATACCTTGAATACGATTACTCTCGTTACAAGTTATAATATAATTGACTTGGCAAATATGCTACCAATTAAGAAAATTAAATGAAACTGAGAATTAAATGAGAAATATTTCAAAATAATAAGGAAATATTATTTTTTTCTTTTGAAGTACTTGTCCAAACATCTGTAATTGTTTTATGTTTCTTAATAAAGTCTGTAAAATCTAGTTAAAATAAATTTTATAAATGTTTCTGCTTGATTCTTATGATAAATATACAATATTGTTTTTGTATAGTATAACATATCGAAATTTAAGTTTGACATAACTTTATTCAAAATATGAATGCTCCCTGAGTATATGATCGTTTTTTCGCCATTTTTAATCATTTTTGTCATTTATAATGATTTTCCTTATAGTCAACGACTTTTGTGATTTTTTACGATTTACAATTTGCGATGTTTTAGCGATTGTATTCTTTTCCAACGACTTTCAAATTTTTTAACGATTTTATGACGGAAATCACACGTGATAAAAATTGTTTTGTAAGTTTTTAAACTTGTAGTGAACTTTAATGTTTACAAAATAATGGGCGCATTATACAGCTTAATAGTGCCAAAATCACTCATCAAATTTTAAGTGAAATTGAACAATGCTTATTGCCTAAATAAATCTGATATTAAATTGAATTATATTAATATCAATTTTCTAGATAAAATGAAATATTATTATTATCTTTTAAATCCATCCAATAATATAATTTCAACTTTTGGAGAATAAAATATAAAAAGAAACTCTGGTTGGTATAGAAATCATAATATAAATGAATGTTTCTTAGAAAATCAGTTAATATGAAAGACATGTATTCATGTAAAAGATATTAATTCAATTTCTTAGAGTTATTGTTCAGTAGTATATAATTTAGTCTTTTCAAAAAAAAATACAAAGTAGCTTCAATCGATTTTCAGATCAGTTGCGACTTTTATAAATAAGTACTTCTTAGAAATACAATATAAACATTATATGCAATATGAAAATCAAAAGATAAGTACGTGGGATTATTTTCTAAGTGGCTCCATCTATAAAAAACGAAACGTATTAAATGTAATACTGATATTTTATTGAAAATCTTTAGCTTCTTATAATTAAGGATTGCATTGTGTACTAATATAAGAAAAATGAACAAGATACTTTTTTAAATCCACAAACACTTGCAATTTTCTGTCATTAATTATGAAAAACACATTTTCTTTAATTACAATTGGATCGCTGATTGCAGAAACAACAAGAGTCAATTTTTGAAATTTTCCTAGGAACCTTCATTGTCTTTGAAAACCCCTTTAAATGCTCGCATTTTTCCAAGAAAATGCTATTTTTAAGGAATATTTAATGAAAAATGTGATTTTTGTAATAAAAATTAAATTTTCATCTGTTAGAATATTATAATTTCCCTTGGTTAAATCTAATAAAATAAAAATTCATCGTCGTAAAAGAATTTATTTGCAAATAAATATGCTATCCTCCTGCTGAAAGCAGATCAGTCACAAACTTCACATCAAAATCCCGTAAATTAGTTCAAAAACATTTTTCACATTTTTCAAGGAATTTTCCACATAACTCATTAATAATTTGGTAAACACGAAGATCTAAACAAATTGAATTAAAATATTTTTCATTTAAATTATGAGTTTGTTACAAAATTTCTTGGTTTATTATTATAATTTTATATTTAGAAAATTGTTTTATCTCGTAAACTACAATTCTGCTTATACACTGTAAATATGTATACGAAAAAAGTTCCTGCAAAGTGTGAAATTATAATTAATGAAATTAAAAATTTTCTTTTTTCAACATTTCCTTCTTGTTCCTCTCAATTGCTTATTATGTTTATTGTTAACTACCTTAAGTTATCTAATATTTTTATTTAACAAAATATATCATAAACAGGAAGGAATATTATTTAGAAGGATCTGTTTTATATGTAAGACATGCAAAGATGTCGGAATAATTGATAATAGTCGACCCATACTCACTAATATTGATACAAGAAAAATTTATTTTTGTTGTACGCTTCAAAGATTTTTTATTTTATTTAGAATGAAGCAATGACTGGCACTCACACTCAAAACCCGGTAATATCTCGAATAACTCTGGCTTTGATGGAAGATACTGGATGGTACAAAGCCAATTATTCAATGGCCGAACCATTAGCATGGGGAAAAGGATTAGGATGCAATTTCGTGAAAAGAAGTTGTCGAGATTGGATTATGATTCAATCCACTAAGTAAACAACTTAATCTACAATTAAAGTTTTGCATGTTTTTTTTTATTGTTTATTTTTAGGGGAATGTCAATTCATCCTTTCTGTGATAAAGTGAAACGCGATCCTCTTCAAACAGAATGCACTGATGATAGATCATCAGTTGCTCTTTGTAATTTAATGAAACATAGTACGATGTTGCCCAAACAATACCAGGTCAGAAGAATTAATCAGATTAAATCGGTTATAACAGAACTATTTTCCAGAACTTCAATACTATTAAATTTGTGGAACCAGGACAAGAAGTGTATTATGGAGGATCTGTTTCTTTGGCTGATTATTGTCCTTACATACAAGAATTCACTTGGAAATCGAAGAATGTTATTGTTAGAGGATCACATTGTCAATATGAAGACAATAATCCTAGTAAGTAAATTTGCCTTCTAATTTTCTTCTATATTTTTTAATTTTTTTATTAAATTTTCAATTTTTCATTTTTCTCCAAATTTTAAAATATTTAATACATATTTCCAAATAATTGTTTTCATTTTAAATATAAGTTGAAAGAAATTTGTAAACGGAAAAGCTTAGAAGAAAAAGAACTCGCATTTACTTAAATAAAAATAAAATTTAAAAAGAACTTTGAAGAAAGTAGAAAACAAATTTGAAAATTGCCAATTGTAAAGGAAAATAAAAGGTGGTCAAAGAAAAATTAGTAAAATGCAGAAAGGTTACAGAAAGTTGAAGATGCCATTTCTTCAACTTTTTTATTTGGGAGTTTCATACCCTCATAAACCAGCAAAGTGAATTGTAATAAGTTATAGAAACGGAAAAAAGATCATAGAGCAACTTTCATTCAAAAGAATCAAAGATTTTAAAAATTTTAAAATTGATAAAATTAAAGAACGTAATAACATAAAAAATCGAAATATTAAAAAAAAAAACAAAGAAATAATTTATACATATATCTCATGAATTTTTTTTTATATATAAAACGCTGAATTATATGATTCTATTTTAAATTACTAATTAGTAATTTTCTTAATTATATACATAAAGCTTTTACAAAATAATATTTTATAAATATACATATAACTTTTGTTTTTTTTTTTTTAGAGCCAGATAAAAATTTTGCACTTGAACGATATGGAAAACATTCAAAATGTTTTGAACACACTAATAAGATGTGGGAAGAGAGATCATGCAAGCAAATGAGGCAATGGCAGCATTGGGGTTCCGGTTGTTATAGTTACAAATGTGAGGATGGAAGATTACATCTTATTGTACGTTTTAGGTGATAAATTTCTTTCAAAGATTTAACTTTTATATCTTTTAGGTTGGTAATTACACTTATACATGCTATCACACTCAACAAGAACTCTCAATAAGGATTCTAAATGATGAGTGGTTACATAAGGGAGCTATTGTGTGTCCACCATGTCCAGAAATTTGTGGGGTAAATTTTGTATGCATACAAGTTAATGATTTATTATTTTTATATTTTCAGCCTGAATTTAAAGAAAGGGGAGAAGTTTGTCGGCAAAGAGAAGAACCACCTCCTATTAATTTATATCCATACGATGAACTAAAATGCAGTTCTGATTTAATAAAATTGAGTAATTCATTGTTATTGTTAGTGATAATTTTAGCAAGCAGGTGATCCAAAATCTTAGAAGTTTTTCTCTTTCTATTTATGTCTTAATTTATTCTAAGACATCTCCCTCTATTTATTTTTAGCTGAAATTGTTCTTAGATATTGGGCTGCTTTTATTGTGATAAACATGCATTATATAATGTAAAGAAATGGAATTTAAACGAACCATGTGTCATTTCAATGTGATTCTTACATCTATTCCAATCATTAGTTTTTAGTATTATCGTTTTCTCTTGAAATGTTCTCTACCAAAACCTATTGCATATAAATACTATTTTCCCCTACAAATAGATCTGAAAGCTTTATGTATATTTTATATTTATAAAGCCTGTTTATTTTTTGAAATAAAAACAAAAAAAGAAGATTTCTTAGTTTGATTTATTCATACTTCCCACTTACTTATCAAACATAAAACCTACAAAGAAAAATTTAGTTTAATTAAAAGGATTTGAATTTATTTATTGAATTTATTTTAATAAAACACACTGAGGTTGTCTTATATATTATATATTTACATAACTAGGTGTTAATTAACCTCACAAGAGATTGGTTTGCACTGGCACTTTTTACAAGTAAGAGTCAATTGGGTTTCCAAGCTAATTTTTTGCTTGATCAGCATAATGCTAGCATGAGTAAGCCCACAATCATGATATCAATACACAAACAATTGTATCAACTAGACATAATATTTAGGCTTTAATTTCTTAACATAAAAATGAATGTAACAGTACTTTACAAACATACGAATTAGTAAGAGTTGAATTTCATAGCTCCTTGAAAGAAAGAAAAGTTCCTATTATTCAGGTTTATCATCATCATCCGTGTTGGGTTGAATACAATTCTTCCTACAATCTATTTTCAGTTATGCCTATTATTATCAATTTAAATGGGGATAGACCAAAACAGCCACCTGTCTCTGTATATCTAGAAAGAACGTTTATGGTAGCAAAGGATGTAATCGAAAAGAGCCACCATAAAAAATTTCAGGTAATCCCGACTTTTCACATTTTAATTTAAGTTAAAAGGGGGGTGTTTGGCTAATTAAATACTATATGTAAGCTGCAGCAGTAATAAAATTTTGAAATTTAATTTTTCTTCAAAAAGATTCGAAAATCTGCCCTGATCCTACTAAAAATAATCATAATTTTCATGAATAAAATTTTACAAAAATGTTTTTGTAGTGTTTATAAAAAAGCCTTATGTAGAGAGGTATGCACCAAATATGGTGTTTTTTATTTTAAATTAAATATAAATACTTATTTAAATATTTCAAATATATAATGTGGTGAAAAATGATCCAACATAGCGCGTTGCTTTTTCATATTTCTCGGAAATCTTTTGGCAAACCAATGATTGTGTACTGTAATCCTCTAAATCTGCGGTTGTAACATGCCCAGTTTTTCTAAATAAATAGGAGACCATCGTTTTTCAAGTGCTTCTAGCGCGAACAACTTTAGTTGCGTTTGGCTCATCATGGAAAGTTGAATATTTTCGGAATCATGCGCTTTAGCCAAAACTATTTGTATTTACAAAAAGGTGGCTTTTGCTTTAGCGGTAGACCTATCGTTTTTTTAAGATCTAAAGAAATCTACCGTCCTACCGCTTGCAACGTAATTTCTACCGCTTTTTTGAAAAATCTACCACTTCTTTTGTAAAATGGTAGGATTGCAGGTGATTTTTTTTTGTCGACAAGTGCAAATAATATTAAGTGTATACTTATCATGTTCAGTGTTTTCAGGTTTGGTATAATTTTACCAGTTTTGATATTTCAATAAAAATTTGGTATGCAAAAGTACAGAACAATATTATGGTACATTCTGATACTAAAACGAAGCGGCTTCCATACTCTTTTCAGTTTTTTCGCATATTTGCAATGAAATTCTTATTCTAGAGTGTCACCTTTGGTCTATAGATACTCTTTTGTACGACGTTTTAGACGGCAACGTGGAAATATGACTTTTTAGGAGACCAAGAGGAAGTATAATATTTTAAACGGACCCATGGAAGCACGACTATGTAGAAGTACGATCTTCTTCCAATTTCGATGATTATATCCGCAATAAACCAATAAAGAATTGCTAATATGATGGTTATTATCAAGATGTACTCTCAAGTAATCATGACTGAACAAGGAAAAGCATATAAGTAATTCAAAATTAGGCTAAATTCTGATTAAAGCCTAGATACTAAAAGAAGATTATGTTGACTATTATAACGATTGAAAAAATAAATAAAAGGGAGTCGGGATGAAGAGTTTTTATAATATACTTTTTTTAAAGATTTTTGAATGGTTTTATTTTGAAGAAGGTTGTAAAGTAAAATACTTTAAAGATTTAAAAAAATTTAAATGTTCACATTTTTATTGCTATTTTATTTCCATAAATCATAGAAAATTTGTTACTATTTTTGAGGAAAATATAATTAGTTGGTAGCATTGAGTAAAAAAAGGTTGGTAGTACGCAGATGCTTCCGATAATTCTAAAAAATTGACTTGCGCAGAAGTAGGAAGAATATAGTCGTTTAACCGCTACCAGCCATAATTGACGCCAAACGTTGAACCGTTAACAGCTCCGTTAAAATAAGGCTTAAAACGAAAAGTAAAACATCGAAAAAAGTTGAAAATACTAAAAAAGAGATAAGTTAATGATGCAAGGTTAGTTAAACTGGAAGGCAATTCGGCTATCAGTGTATATTGAGGCATTTCGTTTTTTGGAGCCGAAACCAAAATGGCGCACTATGGATTCTTTTGTACCCAGTAAGTTTTTTTGCCATTGCCATGTATCCTCCTACATAGTAAATATTTGTAACGGTCTTATCTTTCAAGAACGACTCGCGTTCCTTCAGATAATATCGTTGTAGGTATGTATTCAATGGTTTGTTTAGTTACAAACTTTGCTTGTACACAAATAATTTATTACAGTACTAATACTTAAATTGTTTTTGTTTTTAAACAAGCCAATTACATTCCTAGAAATTTCTTTTATTTATTTACATAATTAAGCACACTTTATTGTTTCCACACATATTTTTTCACATAACAAAACCTTTTTGTAAACAAAATTTAATCAATCCAATTAAAAATTTAATTGATTGTCGAAACAAATCAACACTTCTAGTTTTTATATCAATTATAAAGTTATCGCAAAATTTTTTTAGTGTTCAAGTTCTTTTTTTGGGTTTGCTTTTTAATTTTAAAACATCTGGGATGGTGCATTTGTAACAGCTGTTTGGGTTGGTCCTTTTCAAAGTAATTCTACAGGTCAACATTTTTGTAATACAAGAATGGACTTCCATATTTTAAAACATTTTCAGACATGTGGTTTTTATGAGCTTACTACAAATTGATTTTTTTTGCCTGTTTAAAATATAGATTCACTAAAGTAAAATTTTTGAGATGCAATTGATTTTATTTGAATAAGGTCCTTTTACCTTGACCACATTCAGCACAATGAACTTTTAGAAACGTATTCAGGATGCAATTTCACCTAATGTTCATCAACCTGAACTTCAATGCCGCCTCTACAACTAAATGCTATTATTTTGTGTTGAGTTGTTTAGTAATATTGATTTCTATCAACTTTTAACCTGTTGAATGTTAAAAATGTTGAGGCTTTTTAATCAAATCGTTCCGTTGATGGAAAACTAATTTACGAAACAACTTAACATTAAATCGTATCATTATAGCAATCAATAATAATTAAGTTAAATTCTACTTACATTGATCAATGAAATACTTTTGCACTTTCGGATATATACCCCGATTTTTATAAGTTTTTCTTGTGTCATAGATTTTTGAATGCGTTCTGTTGACACTTGAACATTTATATGTGTGTGTGTTAACGCAATTAAGCAGTTATTCATTTGTAGCTTTTAAGTTATTACAAATATTAAATATTGCATCTAGAGTTTGGCTATGAATTACTTTCCTGCTTAATAGAGATGAATTTAAACAGATAATACCGATGTTTTGATTCAGTTAATATGGTGATTTAAAACTAGTCGTATTTTTAACTTAAATAAAATAGTATTTTCAAGAACTATTTATAGTTAACAATTAATAAACCTTGCTTCAAAACGCATCAAAAGTTAATATGCATTCAAATAAAAATAGTGATTGGCTGGTTTCATGCGCACAAAACAAAACCTGTTTTAATAAATTTTATAACATCAAGGACAACAAAATCCAACAATTTGTTTTTAATTAATGTCGATTCTGATTCTTCAAAAATTGTTAAATAAAATTAGTAAACGTGATCATGAATTAGCTTTAAATGTTTTCCTCAATTTATGGTCTGTACAGTTTTCTTTAGGTTACGGTAGAATTTAACAAGAAATTTGTAAGATGCACCGCAAAAAAATTTACAGCCAGATAAAAATATATCCAAAGCTAAATAACCTTCATTTACAATGATATGTGTATTAATAAATAAAACACTTGTTGACAGTGATCAGTTTAATTTATGCTTAGTTTGGATGCATACTAGACAAACAAAATGTTTGAAACAGAATCAAAGTGTTTTACAGTACTTGTTTTATCTCTTAGTGCACATTTAGACAAACACATTGAAGCATTCTTGTAGATCAAAAGAAAATTAAAGGAACTATTTGGGATTTTATTTCCACTGAACTGATTTATTATAGCCACATAGTTTGCCTTGCTAATAACTACAAAATCAAGTATTTTATCAATTTTTAGGGCCAAATTAATATGCTTAAATTATTATTATATTTTTTAATGTTGCCTAAATGCCAACAAAATAACTTGAATTTTATATAACTGACATTTGTTAGATTGACATTTAGAACTAATTTAATTTATAATCGGTTTAAAATTTTTATGATTGTCTTAAAATTATTCTACTTAATAAAAAATATATAAATTTATGTCACGGATAAATCATTGTATATTCTTCGTTAGTACTAATAAAATAATTTTCAACGAATAAACTTCGAGGCTATATTGAAAAGTAAATTTTTTTTATCACATTTTTCTTTAAATATTTATAATCACAAGAAAATAACTCAAATGTCCCACACCCTCTAAAGGTAAGATTTGCTGAAGTGAAACTGTTAATTTTGAGATAAATCGTACTTCTGGTTTTAGCAGAAATGATTCCAACTTTTAATATTTATAAATGAAACAGTAACTTTTTTTTCATTTTATTAATTATCTTTACAATCTATGTAAATATATTATGACATCACAAGGATGAACGGTTATTATTTAATGTCTGCAATTTTTAAAAGGTTAAATAATAAACTTTAAAATAAATTTATTTGGTTAGGAAAATTCATCAGAGAAAATTATTTTGGTTCGTAAATTAAAATATTTATTTGTATAGTGTCGCATACATTGAGAATGCCAAAAAATTTTGTAAGCTATAACCCCTTCTTTGACAACCTCTCATTCTGCAAAACTAATACTTTATTTCTGTTCTCTTGGTTACTTTGTTATATTTACAAAAAACAGTGTAGATAATTTTCCTTTATATTATGATAAAAAGAAAAGAAAAATATTTTCATTCTATTTATAAAACTGAATGTACTTATTTCATTAGTGATACTGCATACTTCAGTACAAATAAAACTAACTTAATAAAATTATATTAGTATAAATTTGTTTAAATTATTTAATAAAGGCCACCAATTGAAGAATGCTATTCAGATAAATCGTCCACATCTAGTCAAAAAGAAAGTGCTTTTCCATCAGAATAATGCTCCTGCACACAAAACTCCATGATCTACGCTTTGAAGTACTTTCTCAATTACCTTGTTCACTGGATTTGGCTCAGAGTGATTACTTTCTCTTTCCAAAACTGAAAAAATAACTTGCTTGACAAAAATTCTCATCAAATGATGAAACAATATTATATCTGCTTTTGCCAGGATTCTGTGCCAAAGATTAACCACCTATTGACATTTTATTGCAATTTGTAGTGCAAGGCAGTAAACTGATTTTAACGTCAAAATTGTAAAATTGAGGGCTGAAAACCAAAGGGGTACAAGTGCAAAAACTAAAAAATCTGAGTTAGACGCAATAACCAATACTTGATAGTCATATCTATCACTCTAAAAAAAATCAGAATGGTGGTTCACCTTAATACCAATTATTTTTCATTTTTCTCTTTTTCTATCCGCAAGTTAAAAAATAAATAATAAAAATAAGTTTTATTGTCCTGATACTAAAAAAAGGAAAAACTTCAGATTAATAATTGATTAAAAAAAAATTGTATGACATTGCTAAGCCAAAATATTAGTCAAAAATTAACAATAACGAAAACATTTTGCGACTAATTACTCAGAAACGACCTTTTTGCACTTGTACCCCTTTGGTTTTCAGCTCTTCAATTCTTAAACAAATTGGACAACTATATGTAGAACATAGAGGTAATTTAAAGTGTAAAACGTATATTTTCTCATATAAAAAAATTAATTCGGAGAATTTAGAAATCATTTTAGAAAAAGAAAAAAAAAATCTGGTAAAATTAACCCACAATTAAAATTCTTGTTTCATTTCTACAACTAAGTAAATTTTTAGGAAAAATTATTTATTTTGAATCCCATTTTTTAGCATAGACAGTGATACTTTAAAATTGAAATAAATAATTCTAGAACTATTTATGGAAGACAATCACAGAAAAATGATTAAATTAACCACACAAAATTAAATTCATTATTTTTTAGTATGCCAATAGTGTTGTATAGTTTAAATAAATTAATTTGGAAGTAGTTTAGAACAAGTATTTATAAATTTTCTGCTTGAGTTGCATAAAATAAAAACCTTGATACATTGCAAACATAAACACACATTATTTCTTACTAAAGAGTTTTTGCATGCAGCTCAACCTTTTAAAGATTGTTCTAAAAGCTTTTATTTAATGTAAAATTCATTTATTTCAGGTATTTGCTCTATCAGTACTGTGACCGAAAAGATAGTTGTATTTTTCGTCACGTAAGTAATGTTGATGTTAAATTGGATGAACCAATACCAAATGGTTCAGAATTTGTAAAAGGATATTATTTAGATGAATTTGGATATCCAGCGCGTTCAAGGAATCGTGTAACAGACGCCAGAGCAAAATACTGCTATTCACGACTTCCTTGTTATTATAATAGGAACGGGAAGAAGTGCCCATACGAAAATAGTTGTTTATACTCACATACTGGTATTTATTGGGATAAACGTAATATTCAAGAAGAAATGGATAGGTAGGACTATAAATTTCTTTTTATGTTTGTTTAATTAAATTATTTTTTTAAAGGAATCCAATCCCATCAACTTCAAGTAGTATAAGTAAATGTAATACTTCATCGAGTAGCTTAGCAGATGTAAGTGATGATGAGTGTCTTGGTGCTACAGCATTAATAACCCCTTATAATAAGCCTACCTCGAATACCTCATCTACAAAATTGGAAACTCAGAACCAAAAAAATTTGTGCGATTTAAATATAAACGCGCCCGAATTTGTACCGAGAACAAAACGATTAAATTCGACTGTTAATAGCAAAAAGCGTTTGTGTCCTTATGCAGAACGCGATGGTCTTTGCAAATATCCGCCAGGTGAATGCACCTACCTACATGGTGATATGTGTGATTTATGCACTAGACCTGCTTTACATCCATATAATGAGGAGCTACGCAAAAAACACACACAAGATTGCATAAAACGGCATGAACGTGATATGGAACTGGCTTTTGCTGTCGCACGCTCAAAGGAAAAAATTTGTGGGATTTGTTTTGAAGCAATCATGCAAAAGAGCTCAGATGAACAGCGATTTGGTATTTTACCCAGTTGCAATCATTGTTTCTGTTTGGCTTGCATAAGACGATGGAGGCAGTCAAAACAATTCGAGAACAAAATTATAAGGTAAAACTTCTTACACTTTTTATTATATGCGATTATAGAATATTAATCTAAATATACTACTTGTTTTAAAAACATATCTCATGTTTCAATTTCAATGGAATTTCTTTAACTTTACCATTCTAAATATCATGTTCTATTTCCACATTAGTCTTATGTTCATATGTTTATCTTTTTACCTATGGTTACTTATTTTTCTGCATACATTTTTAAATAGTATATTTTCTACTTAATAGCTTTTATGCAATCTAATTTGAAATAAAAAAATCTAATAATTGATAATAATAAAGGAAATCTATCCCAGAATTTACAAGCAAATAAATTTTAATCTGTGAATAACGATTTCATTATAATTTTCTTGCATTTTCCTTGATTTAAGCCTCAAAATGTTTTATTGGCACGGCGATCTATTTTAAAAACTACTTAATATCTTTTTTATTTTGAATTTTGAAATCATGTTTATTTGATGTAACTGAAACATAAATTTGTTTTTATTGTAGATCGTGTCCGGAATGCCGAATTCCGTCCGATTTTGTGTGCCCGAGTCCATATTGGGTAGATACCAAGGAAGATAAAGATAAAGTGATTGATAAGTACAAGTTAGCATTATCTAAAAAAGACTGCAAATATTTTAAGCATGGCCGCGGACATTGTCCATTTGGTAACAAATGCTTCTACCGCCATTGTTTGCACAATGGTAAGAAAGTGGATGTAGGACCGCCACCATCTAGTAACAATTTAAATAACAGCGATCATTCAGGGGAAATGCCAGTTGGTGTCGAAATAATCCAGGTAAATATCCGGGATATTTATGTATTGTTATAGAAATATTTTCTGCATACATGCGCGTATTAGTTTAGTAAAGCTTCTGTTTCTGTGATAATAGTATTTTTTTTTTTAAACTATCATATTTTTTTTTTTATTATAAAAAACATGTATGTTTATGATGTAGAATTTTTTACGTACGAAGATCAGAAGGTTATGGTTTTCTTTTATTTTGTTTAAATTTTTCTCTAGTCCTATGTGTGTGTAAAAAAGTTACCATAAAACTTCTTTTCTTTGTTTAAATCTGTTGTATTTACTATTTTGTTTTCATTCCAATTTTTTTTATGGTTCTCTAATACAAAGTACTACCTATAACAGTATGTACGAAAGTAATAAATTGTGCTTTAAAATAACAAAAAGTGTTCAAACTTATCTTTAAATAGATCAGTACTGTTATAGTTTAAACTTAGTTTTAAGATATTTTGTTAATTTATGTTTTTGCCTCGATTATTTATGCTTTTATACTCCTTTTTCCCGGGGTACTTTCATATATTTCTAAACAAGTAAGTTAAAGAAACAAACAAAAAATGTATTTTCGTGGACCTCACAATAAAAAGCATGATTTTTTCTTGCACTAATTTTTTACTAACTCTAGAGTGGTAATGCAATTTAAAACAATTGATTAGCATTTTTTTTTTCTTTTTTGATTGCTGCATAATACTTCATTCTTTAGAGAGAGAGAAAATCTTGATAGCATAGCTAATTAGATTACAGCTTTTTTCTGTCTTCCATTAATCACCAAAAGTTTGTCATTAGATATTGCAGAGGCTTTACTTTTGTTACAATAAGAAACTAAAAACTTCGGTTTCGATGATACTAAAGAGTGATCCAAATACTATTGCACAAAACTAATATTTTTAGAATCGTAATTAAAAAATATTCCTACAAGATTTAATATAAAAACAATCATCACTATCTCATATCTGTTGATAATCATGTTTATGTAATACTTATTGTATTTAATGAATAAGACTTGGAAAATACTACAAGGATGTTCTGACCTGCAATACAAAAACAAAAAAACCAACAAAAATTATATACTTGTATTTAGAACACTCAATATATCGAATCAAAAAGAAGTAAATGAACTAATTGTTTCTTCTATGATCAATGTATTAGATTGCAACATATCAGCTGTATGCAAATCTCTCATTATTCTTTTGCTTCACTTTTTTTTTCATTATCAGTTGATTCGTCTTTAGTTTTATATCATTTTGAATCTTATTTAAAAGCAAAAGAATACTTTGAACAGTTTTTTCAAAGACTGATATGATAGTTGTAGGAAAATAAAACATTTTGACAATATGAATGTTTAGTTTGTTTAAATTTTTGCACAGCAAGATAATACCAAGGTCATCATATTTTCACAAATTTGCAGCAATCTGAAATACTAATAGATTGTAAATACCACAATAACCATTCTAGGGCTATTTTGCATGCTGCATGTGAATATTTATGCGTTCGAAAAATCAAACATTACAAGATGAGAAAACCAATTTTCTGTAATGATTAAAGTTGGTTTTTCAGAGATTACTTTTATTGGAACGCCTGGAAGAAGTTTGTGATGTTCCTGAACGTATGGATTTTGATGACTTGCTCGAAATGTTTGATATAACTGATATGTTATTTTCTGATAATGACGACTCTTATTGGTCAGATTAAGAAGTGAAATTTTCAAAGAAAAAATATAGAAATAATCCAAACGGATTGCATTAAAGAAACCAATTTTCAATGTCATAAACTCAAAATGTGTGTGCGCCTAATTATATTCACATATAAATATAATAAGTAGCAATAGGAGTATATTGCTTACTTTTTAAAAGTGGCAAGAATAGAGTTATATTACAAAACAATAACCCTATAATATGCTTTTGTTGTGATTTTAATGGTATATTATTCCAATGAAAAGATATTACTAATGAGGTTTTTAATTACTCTATTAAAAACCCGGTATTTGCTTTGTAATGTTAGCGGGCTGGTTTAATAGGTTTAAAATAGTATTTGGCTTAACCACTTTTGTCACTTAAAACATAATTTTCAGGTTTGAAACTTCTTGCTCAAATCTTGTTTTTTTTTTAAATCTCATTATCTTTTTTGGTGGTTCCATCAAATTATATCCAAAATTTCATCTATAGTTAAAAAATTATCTTCTGCCCATATTTTTATGAGGCGATAATATGTACCGACATATTACTAACTGAAAACTTTCAAAAAATTTATAAAAAAATCTAATTTTCAGCAAAGTTCGCTTTTCGTTAATCTAGAACACTTTCAAAACTTATATTTAGAACATAGAAATGTATGGAAAAAATTAGCATTTTTATTTAAAATCATATTTCTTTAAAAAAATATCGAGAAATAATAATTTCAATAAAATAAATGTAAACTCAAGCGTTTCCGTAAGTTTACCGGATTGCCAATTTGAATGGGATAAACTGCAGGATTACCCTTTCTTTATTTATTTCTTTTGAGGTTAGAATAAAGAAAGCAATTACATAAATTCCATTTCAATTTTTATCCTTGCTTATGTATTTTTGGTCTATGATATGAGATGTTGGTATAAAATACAAAAATAATCCAACTTTAGTTTCCAATGCAATAAATTTAGTAATAAAAAGATAAACATCGAAAACAAGATGGTTTTAGTACTTCTAGTTTATTAGGAATCAATCAGAAAGTCAAAGTTAGGGCCTGAAAGTTTTATGATCTTTGGGTGTACTTGTTCAGACCATATATTCATTTGAGAAAAATATGCAAGACTTTTGCATTTAAGATAGTTAAAGAAATTCTAAAAAAATCGATTATGGAATTTACTATTACTTGCATTACACAAAGTTAAAAAAACCATGTAATGATATAAAAAATGAAGTTCCCAAATTATAATTTTAAGACAATATGCTACAAATAGTAAGGAGATACATGAATTATTGCAATGCTTTACTGTTATAATTCTAAATGATCGTAATAAGAGCAAGAAGAAAAAAAATGTTACAAGCTTTGTATACTTTTTTTTACAAATCAATACTAGATTTGTCAATATTTTTTGTTAGAAATCAGAAGAAGTTAAGCCAAAAACTGTTTATTAGCTTAATTAAGTATAAAATTCTTTACAATAGCTTAAATATATTTCTTTCTTTGCTTATTAGTTTCCCTTTGCATGGCCACTTCAACACACATGAAAGAAACTGAAATTGTCATGTTTACTATTTGGTTTTCAGTCCGTTTTGTAAATATATTTTTTGTATTGTCTTCATCTAGTCGCTATTTGAAATTTTCTCGATTATTTTAAAAAATTCTAGTCGTGTACTAACACGTGTTCCATTCAAATCAGTGGTTTTTTCATTTTATTATTAATAATTGGCTGTGGTAGTTACTTTTATGTTAGCCATCATATTAACAATTTATTTTATATAACTAAAACTCTAATTCCTGTTTAGTTATTCTCCTATTGTACTCTAACGCTTCATAGGTTTATTGTTACTGGTGATTTAGGGAAAAGGAGTAAATATTTACCTGCAATTCCAATTTTTTTATATGTATTTCAATATTTTTGTTAAATTATTTCAAATGGTAACAAAAATAAAATATTCAATTAACAACTGTAATGTTAAATTAAACAGATGACTATTAACTATTTGTTCGCATTTTGAATGTTGTTTATAATAGTACAGGTTGTTAATTGGGTAATTGATATTGAATCAGCTGTGATGTAGCACTAAAAGTTTGTGCTAAAAAATAATAATTTCTAGAATTTCCTATTACTATAATAGTTGCGCATTTAATTTTTAAAGTTTTTAAAAGATTCTTTAAAATCCTTCTATTCCTAACTTTTATAATCATTGTTAGAATTACAATTATAATAAACTTTCATCATTTTTTTAAGAGGAATGTAATTAAATATCTAAAAAAAAGTTAATTCATCTGTTCTTACTCAAAAATGATGTACGCTTATTACTTTGTAAAAGAAAGAAAATGTATATTTGTATTTGTTAAAAAATTTAAAAAAATGAAACCATGTTATTTTTCGAAATAAAACTAACTTTTTGTGGGGATATCATCTGTTACAGTTTTTTTTTGTGTTCAAGTATTGTAATGCTCAACCAATATTTTTTATGTTAAACAAAATTTTCATGTACTTCTTATGCTCACTTTTTTCAAAATAAAATCCGAGTATCCGCCTTTTAACTGTTTATTATAATTCATTCCTAAATAAATAAAATTATAATAAACAGAATTTATTGTTATGATGGTTTATAAGAAAAATAACGGGCCTTGGCTTATTTATGAATAAAAAATTCCTCCGCACAAAAAATTTATAAATTGATTTTTC
Organism: Coproporus ventriculus; assembly: GCA_027574865.2. Lineage (NCBI taxonomy): Eukaryota > Metazoa > Arthropoda > Insecta > Coleoptera > Staphylinidae > Coproporus > Coproporus ventriculus. The sequence goes on along the minus strand of JAODAH020007014.1, from coordinate 2,574 downwards.
AGAGAATACTTATGATGGAGTTACACGAGATGCTCCACAGAGATGACATTGCAGATTTTATGGAAATAGAAGATTTCCTTGATATGTTGAGTTTGTCCAGTGATGATGATGATGATTATGAATGGTCGGACTATTTGGATGTCCTCGATAATTGAATGAATAATCATCCAATCCCTTGTTTATGTACAGTAATTTCATGAAACAAAGAAATAACACGTATACTACATGTTAAAAGTTATTGTTAATTAATATCCCGTTTCTTCTATAAATATATATGCTGCTTATTGTATGTTTATTTCTTCATGATTAAATTATTACATTTCATCTATATTTTTATATGCAGTGGAATTCTTCACATATCCAAGGGATTCCCATATTTCCTTTCAAAAATCATTCAATTATTCCTCTTTATGTCATCTTAAACCGTTTTTAAATATTTTTCTAAATTTAATCTCTGATTGCTTTAAATAAACTTAACACTCCGTTCTACAAGAAAACTTCACAAGCTATTATAATTATGATGCCTTTGGAAGGATTATAATCATATATTCATTTCTATGCAGTAAATAGTTGTATTTTTTACCACAAATATGATGTCGGAGAAAACCATGTGAGCAATATAAGGTAACTAGTACAAAAATGAATATTACGTTATTTGCTGAAATCATCAAATTTAGACAAACAAAAACTCATGAAGTTATACAACATACATTGCAGTTAATTGTTGATAACTTACTATGTTCCCTTTATGAATTCATAATGAAATTTATTGTTTTCTTAAAAAATATGATTCTATATAATCTCTTGTGTCTAAACTCAAAAAATGATTGTGATGACATTTAAGCAAATTAATGAGAAAACGTGTGAATGCTAAGGAAATAAATTAAGGTGGCACAATTTAAAAGAACGACACATTGTGGTTGGTCTACCTGCACCCAGGCTTGAGCTTTTTGAATGAAATTTGTGTCACAAAACAAAGGAGCTTCTTCTCGTGCCCTGCATTGTAGGAATATCTGCTACATTCACTGGAAGCCTGTTGCAGTTCTCGAACTAGATTTCTTTGTTCGGTAAGTATCTTGTTAAAACTATCAATACTGAGAAAATACCTTAATAATCAAACTAAACCCAGTGTAGTATTATGTCCAAACCCAAATGGTACATGTCACTATCTGGAAATATAGGTTTTTGAATATCTTCAGTGAAAATTTGACGAAAATCGAGAAAGGTGTTTTTAAGCTACGAATTTTTGAAAAATTGTTAAATTTACAAGATTCAATATGAAAAAACGCTATATATCTGTTTTCATACATATATTTTATGAGTTTTGTGCGTTTTTTAGTGCAAATTCGACATAAATTTTGTACAGATAATTATTGCATGCCAAAATTAAATAATTTCGTCTGTTTTATTTGTTTTTAATTTCTATCTATGGTTCACTCTAATTTTATAAAATGTGAACCGCACTATTTTAGTTCGGATCGCTTTTGTTACAATTGAAATGAATTCCTAATTTATTCTTCATTTTCGAGCAGCTTTAGTCTTTAATATCCTTACTCTTCTGCAAAGATCCTTAAGGAATTCTATTGGTTAAACATTTCTTTTCTTAAATCTAGAACAATAACAATAAATTACCAAACGCGTAACTTATATACATTTTAACGTGCATAATATCTTATAGAAGTACAATTTTTAAGTTAATGTAGATCTTGCAAACATTTTAATGTTCCTATTTTTGATTTTGTTCTTCAAGAGTATTAACGTCTTACGTGTTCAAATAAAAAAGTTGGAAAGCTTAGCCGTTACACTGAAAAATTATTTCAATCATTGAAATTAAAAAATCGTGTATCTTACTTTGATAAGTGTATATTTTAAATGATAGTCTGTAACAGTGAAAATGAGAAGTTCGTAACTTGAAATACTGTTGAAAACGTAAATTGCAGAATATGTTTAAATTATGCTATTGCACTGATAAATAATTATACTCTGAACAAGTGGAATTTGTTTGTTTAATTTCTATTTCATACTCATCTGTGAAATTTAGATTTTTATAGTTTACTCACCTCAATTATTGAGGAATTATCACTCACAAACTCCAATACTTTTGAAGGTTATGTTTGACAGCCGAGTACTGCTAACCATAGATGACTTGAACGTCTTGAATTTTCTTTCTTCTGAGATCGTAGCAATGTGCGACAGGAATTCTAGTAACGGAATAATTCGTCTTTAATTATCAAGAAAATTTGGGAGAATTCAAATGATTTTAATTAAATAGAATGAATAAATGAATTTTGTCATTTTTTAAAAAGTACACCGTATGCAACCAAATATACAAGGAGAATTATAATTCAAATTGAAATCATTTTATTTTGTGGAATTTTCAAATAAACATATTAAAATAATAAATAAAAAATGTATTTATATTAAAATGTAAAATACAATAATTAATCCTAATTATAGATTAGACAATATTAAGATGAGTCTGTAGTAATACAATGAAAATTATTATTTTTTAGCGATTTTTTTAATTTGTTCCAAAACATTTCACTGGGATATCGATTCGCATCGTATTCCAAA
>JAODAH020007007.1:0-11281 GCA_027574865.2 Coproporus ventriculus | reverse complement strand
CAAATATAACATTTTTTGTTTAATTTGCAACAAATATTCTAAAACAAATATTTTATATTCTATTTATATTTTTCCTACTCAATTTTCTATACCGATACATATAAAAATAAACAAACAAATTTTTTAACCAACAAAACAAAATTTTATTAACTAATTACACAACCTTCTACACAATAAATATATAAAATGTAAATGCTTAAACAAAACTATGCTTTTGTAACAAATTTATCGAAGTTTACACATTCAAACATATAATATACGAAATAGTTTATTTTCCGTTTATATAAACAATTTTCATACTCCGGAAATACCCTCGAAAATTTAGCATATGTATAATCTAATAAATTCCCTAAAGCCCATACACCCATGAGTAATTTCGCAACTAATAGATGAATAGAATATTCAAATTTATAACCGCCCCCTTCATATAATATAGAAATTTAATTAAAACGCGCAACACTTAAACACATAATAAGAGCTTTAATTGGAAAGGAAGGGAAGGGGTAAAATTTAGTTTTTCCAGAAATTTAAAAAAGGATAAATATATTTAAAAAAATTATATATTTAAAATTATTTTGTTGTGGAAATTGTGGAAAAGGGGGTGGTGGTAGTTGATCGGTATATGAGTAGATGGCGCTACCAATTTAAAGCGCCTTGTGTTGTGAAGGGGCGAGTAGTTGAAGTTTCTAAATGGTTACAATCGATAACTTAACATCCCTCCCTTTTTCTTTTTTTTGTTATAAATTTAATTAAAAACTTTTATGTGATTAAAAAAAAATTGTGGGGGTGCTTCTTATCCATCAATATAACAAAATATATTTATTTGGCAATATTATTAATTATTTAATTTAATATAAAAAATGTAATATTTTTTTTATTTTCTTTATTTTTAATTAAATTGAATTCAAATGTTTTTTTTCTTCCTTTTATTTATTTGTGTTTTAGAGAATAAAGGTGTTTAAAGCAATCCATCTTCTTCATTTTCGATTGGCGCCTCTCAATTTATTCCATTCTCATGTAAATTTGTTACCTTAATGTAACACGGTTGATACGTACAAAAGAAAATATTTGCATTTCATGCAGGATTATTTTAACATCCCGCAAAATTCGTTGTGTAAGCTAAAATAGATTTCTGTGGGAATTTTACATTTCTGAGGAAAAAAGCAAATTGTGGATTTGAATTACTTTCCTTGTTTTAGCATATTATTTTATTTAAAAACAAAAAAGTTGAATTTTCTTATTAAACTTAATTAGAAGAAAGCAAATTATTTATTTAATTAGGTGTAAGTTTAATTAAATTTCTTTTGTAATCATTTTGAGATATAAAGTGTTCCAATTTGATAATAGACTTAGAGCCAAATTTTTCTTATATAAGATTCCGTGTTTATAGTAGTATTCTAGGTCAGTACAAAATTTTATGTACCTACTTTATATACTGCATAAAAATTGATGCTGTAGCGGTGAATAACTTTGACAAGCGTCCGGGTTATAAATGTACATTGGAAATAAGCCGATACATATTCTATCGTTTTATCGTGTAGGGTTCAATGTACAAAAAAAGCCGACTTATTAGCATAGTTGGCATGCTCCTCTGTTTCAAAACAGTTGGTTTAAAGTATTATTTTCCTGTACGAATTCTGTTCCAAGTTAAATCACACATTTGATAGGAAAACGAAACAAAAAAAAGTAAAAACTATGACTATTATTCCGTTTTGATTGCATGTAAAATCTACATGAATGGATTAAAATGATTCAATTTGAGAGATTAATTTTTTCTTTAGTTTAAAAAAAAATAAATAAATCTTTTTAATTGATAATCAAATTTATTTATGATTATAAAAATAAAATAATTTTGGTTTGAAAGTGATAAAAGGAGGAGTAAAATTTTCCATTACAATTTAAACGACAAATCGCGAACCATCCGCAGTAATACTGACAAAATGTCTTTAATGAATGACTGGCCATTAGTCAAAGCGACACATCTAGAACGTCTCGTTTTAATATTCGTACAAATGGTGGAATACTTGATTTGCGGCCGCTGAGAAAACTCCTCCTGAACGTCTCCGCATCAATCCTTAAACTTTTCATCCTTGCGACTGAACACCCAGAAAATATCGAGGATATTAATATTCCGCTCACTTTTCCGTATCACTACATATTTTTATGTTACAATGAACATTTATCAAATTCTAATAACTGAAAAGGTTCACCTTCCAATATTCAAATTGTTGAATTTATTATATATATAAAAAAAATGTTAAGTTCTTACTGTGTTTCTACATCTTACAAATCTTTTACTCAATTTAATTTGATTATTTTATTAAATTAAGTATTTAGAATAATTTGAGTTTGAAATTTTTATATTAAGAAAAAATATGTACCATTTTGGGTGAAATCTCCAATTTATATTTGAATTAAATCGAACAAGTACAAATGATCGGTAATAAATAATCGAAAAGCAATCATTTGAGTATAACCACTACCAATTTCTTCCATCAGATGGACCCCCTTCTTTGCTACCATATTTCAAATTTATGTTTTATTGCCGGTACGCTTCTTGAATGCCCCCGTCTGCATCTTGTAATGATGAGAAATTTATTTTTAATATAGAGGGGTTACGAGACTCGCGCTATTGACTGCCAAAAGTGACGAATGATTCTTAATAAAATGTGATTATAGCTATAGTCGTATGTACTCCTGCAGCGCTAGCATCGCAGAAACCCTGCTTGACGCTATTTCCGAGTACATTATAACAGGAAGTAATGCAGCATCACATTAATCATAAACATTGCTTTTCATTACGCCTAAATATCATTAATTAAATAGTTAAGGATTCTTATTTTTACATTAATTGCGATTTAATAATCTAAGAAGCTTTATTTATTAATTAATATTTAGGGGTTTAAATGGATTTATATTGTAAATATGGAGGAATTGTGTTAGAATTGTAATCCCTAAAGATAAACAATATACAATAATTAAAGACAATCATCCTAAGTATTCGTGTAAATCTGTGTGAGTGTGGTAAACCTGCAGAGTGAATCCCGTGTGGTTCAGAGTGTGCTTGCAGGTCACATCGGGCTCTAAAACTTCACCGCTGACCGACTCATTTTTTATCGTCCGACCTTCTTTTGCCCATCCGCTCTTTCTATATATATTTTTTTTTGTTCTTTCGCTCATCCGGAACACGAACTGACAAAAAAGTTATACACATTTGTTTCCTTGAGTTGTTGCGTGTGCTCCCAGAATACAACATCCGAGTGCGATCTTTCTCTCCACTGGAAACAATGAGATTTAGCTTATGTACTCGAAATGTTATTTATTTTTCGTGTTAAATATGATTATTTGCGAAAATAAATGGACAAATTCAGGGATTTAATTGATTGCAAAATTGAGCTTGTTTTTGTATAATGGGGCGTGTTTTATTAACTAATTCATTATTTATTCGTCGTTTTGTGTTGTTGGGGTATATGACAGGTTGTTAATACCTTTAATTAGCACTTTATTTGCTTTTGATTATGATTTTATTAGTGAAAAATAATGGGGAGTAAAAAAATTGAATAATTCAGTAGGGAAAATGAAAGTAAAAATGGAAGGAGGAAATTATAGAAGAAAAAAAAATAAACAAGTAAGTAAGATGAGTATACAAAAGTTTGTTGCAAACTTCCATAAGAAAACCTTGAGAATTTAAAACTAAACTAGTTTTATGATTCTTAATTGGAACAAATATAATTAAAAGCGAAAAAAAAAACGTAATTGATGTAAAATCTTATCTTCCTCGTATATTCACATCCTTCCTTTTTTTTAAAAACAATTTATATAATTATAATTATAAGAATGAAATAGAAAACAATCATTTTGAAAGTGACATTCGTGAAATTATAAATAACTAAATATAATGTGTGATTATATGGAACTGAATTGTTATAAATTTCTTGAAAGCATGAAACCGCACAACCGCATTAATTACAAATAGTTTATTAAGAGAATAAATGCGAATAAGAACTTTGGAACTTAACTTGACCAACAGTCAATTACTGATTAGACCAATTGAATCAAATACGGACAGGAAACTTTTCAAATTGCGTCGATATATAATTTAACTAAAACACAAGTTAAAGATGATTTATTTAATTGGAATAGTTAATTGCACGCTTCCCCAATTAAAATTTATTACTAAAGGACACATTGTATACTTGATCAATTTTGTGATATGGTATGGCGATAGTTATAAGAATTAATAACTAATAAGGGCACCCGTTAATAAATGGAGATGGCAATCCCTTGTAATTCCTTTCCAGCTTTACGTCCTACTAATTGTTAAATTTAATGGATCGGGCGTACAAATCGCCATCCTAATCTCATATATACATTAAGAGGTTGTGGTAAATACAAACAATGCAAGTTTACTAAAACAACTAAATGTTAAGAACGATTTGACCTATGTAAACTATCATATATATAATAATGGTTAGATCAAATATGCATTTGTGTGAATTATAATCATTAATATAAATTAATAAAATTGTGGTCGGAGATACCTTCAAAATAAAATTGTTAATAAATAATTTAAGATCTTATTGAGACGAAAAAAGAAATAAAAGAGATGTTTAAGGATCAGTGAAGAAGTTTTCATCAGATTTGAGAAGCTTATCACGCCCCTGCTTTATTTGATATCAGACAAATAGTCCTTTTTACCTCTACTAATCTGGCCATTCAATTCCTAACAAATATGTATGCTGTGAGAGTTCTTTTTGTGGTTCTATAATAGCAATCAGCAACTAGTTCATACTAGGGTGTTCCCTTTTATTAAAACGGGGTTGTGCGAAGGGGTTTAAATTGGATCGGTCCACTTCAGCATTTAGCTAAGTGGTCGAATATCCTCGTCTCGCGATGTTCTAAGGACAAGACGCTGATTGCGCTGAGTTTGCTCGCTACGGTCACTCTTTACATTCACCCCAAGTTGGGTTATACCCTGAAAATTGTTATTATTTTACTTGGAATCTAGTAACAGATAATTACATTATTGTTCATATTGAAACCTTAAAACGTGCACAGGATTCTACATGTAGTATCTACTATTATATATTATTGAAACAATTGGATATAACCTTTTCAGCTGCAATTAAATTTGTTATTTTTTAATCAAATACAAACAGATAAAGAATCAATAAAATTTTGACTATTATAACAATTAACTTAAATATTGTACCATAATCATTTAGATCCCAATTATAATCGAAAGTAAATAAAATAACACTTAGGTGATTAATAAATTAAATAACTTAATTAAAAGGAAGTTTTGGCTTACATATTTCGAAAAGGAAGGATATAATGTAAATTAATAAAATTTTCTAGAAAATTAGGGTAATTGCTTGTTTCGAGCACTAATCGGTTTTCGGTTAAAAATTATTATAAAAATAAAATTAAAACTCCAAGCTTTATTTTTGTGAAACTATCCGGATAGGGAAACTTTAAAATCTAATGAAAAAGTTTTAATTATAATGCTTGAAATTGTTTGAGAATGTTGATTAGTATTTGAGAAAATATTGTGTTCTAATTTGTTAAGAATAACAAACATTAAATATAAATTTAAGTTTGCACCATTTCTTTTTTTAACGAATAGACGTCAATTTTATTCTAATTTAATTTTGTTTTTAATTTTCTTCTCTAATAAATAAATCATACAAACAATTAATTTAAAAAATCCTTAATGAATCATATTAAATAAATAATTATTTTTTTCTTTTGAAAATGGTTGAAATTGTACCGAAACCCATAATCCACCTAGATTTAAATATTAATTAAAATAATGAAGGTTTAGCAGCCAAAATACAAAATATGATCAGAATAATGATTTAACTTCATCAACTCTTTTCTATTAAAATCACTTCTTGCGTAAATTGGGGGACACCTTTTATAAATTGAAATTCAATATCATAAAAATATTGCAGCAGAAAAATATAAGTGAAACTATATTTTAATTATATAATTAACTAAAAGAAATGCTCGAATTTAAGCTTTGTTTGGTATTTAATTTGCCGGATACATCACACATTGTTGTCTTAATGCAATTTTCCGTCCTCCCAAGTAATTTTAAAAAGCCATAAAACACTGGTATTTACTCACTGTCCTAGAAAATCCATTATAGAAATATCTAGCGTACGTACGTACACACACACACACACACACACACACACACACACACACCCACATATACACACAAACCGTAAAATACTTTCAGAACCCAAACATTTTAGAAACAGCAGCTCTTTTCTCCACCTCTTGTCAGTATGTATTTAAGGGGTTTTACGGGCACATTCCTTCCAACACCCGAAACTATTCAATCTAAGGTTCCAATTGAAATGCAAACAGAACAATGTAACGGTCCATTAGATAATACGAAATGTTAATGTACAAATAAATCGATCAGTTGATTAAGAAGCTTTTAACGCGAATTTTGTTTCTATTTCCGTATAATTATTTTGCATATTATTTACATTCTATGTAAGATCAAAGTGGAGATAAATGGCAGTTATAAATAAGAAAGTAATTAAATATAAATAACTTCATGTATGATGCATATCAAGTTACACCGCTGTAATATGTTCTTAATATTTTCTTGTGCGTGCCACCACATGCGTTGAATCTTTTAAATAACCTATTTCAGTATTTATGTTTGTGATGTATTGCTTAGGGAAATGCAATTTTGCCTTAGTTCTTCAAAATGGACACACAAAAAACTTGTAATTTCTTATTATGTATTTAATTTAAATAAATTGTGTATATTAATGAAAGTTTTGCAACAACAAAATCAAGCAATTTAAACTTTAAGTTCAAGTTGCAATTTTGTGTTTATGGTTTTCTCTTGAATAAATTTAATTTCCGCATAGTAATCGTTCCGTCTTTTTTATTCAGTTCTTTTATGCGGGAAAAACCAATTGTGGGGCTTGTTAATAGTTCAAACGTATTCGAAAAAGGAATGTAGGTACATAAAAATTCTACTTTCTCGTACAACTTTTAACTGACAAAACTTCCTTACAAGTTTCTAAAACTGAACGTTAATATAATAAAAATATTTGAATAATAATTGTTTTTCTTTTTTTTATTTTTAAATCTAAACTTAAAGGAACTTCATTTTAATTTAAAGTGCATAGGATGTTAAAGAAGGAATTCTATAGGGATACATTAATAATCAGAACGTTACTTCCACTGATCGTATGCATAGTTTCTAATGTTTGCCACGTAGGCTGATAGTGTCTCTGCTATTTTATGAGGTAGCGCCTCAATTTACGGTGGTGGTGGGTACGTGAGCTAGGTGAGGTCCTTTAGTAGCGCCTTTTTATCACTATCGAATTTTAACAGACCTACCTCTAGTATTTTTAGGATTTCAACTTATTATATTGTATATTTTACATCCTAAATTCATTTCACTTTTATAAATTAAACAAATTTCAAAACAAAATTCTTTTTTATTATAAGCGCATTAAACATATTAAAATTATGATCCCATATATCGAAATATTCAGGATTATAATTATTAGTGTTAATTTTAAAATTTGATTGCATATTTAATCAAGCTGATTTATTTAATGTAAAATTCTAAATAATCTCGCATTAACCCGAATTAATTTCAAAATATTATTATACATATACCTATATGTAGTAATTTAAATTATATACATAGAAAAATAATTTAATAAATTATTTTGTGTGTGGAATTTGAAGCGCTTTAATCGGATTAGTGGGAATAAAATTCGATAAATAAGAATACAACATCTAAGACTAACTCAGTTTCCGGCCTGAAATTGCACAAACTGATTAGTATGGACGATGGGCAACATCGACCTGTACACTTGGCGGGTCAAATTCACTTTGAGAGTTCTCTTCAACCCTCCGAGCTTCGGCTCTTCACACTATCTCTCTTTTTTTTATATTTATCGCCTCCTCTTCTGTCCACTTACACTACATCACAGACGGCTCGCTCACTGATTAACTTCACCAAATTGAGGACATTAAATATTATCAAGGGTGCAGTAAAAGAAGAAATACATTAAATGAATTCTAAATCTTAATAAATCCGTGTCTGGAGATTTTTATTGAGGTGAATTGTTTGGGCTACAGAGGTCATATATATAAAATAAAGGTGATCATTGAAAATGGTGCATCATCGACTGCCACGGGAGTTCATATTCCGAATTGAAAGCAAATAACCTACTAGTGTATTCATGGCACATGCAGGTAACTTTGTGAAAATGGGGCATAGAAATATGGTACGGACGTGCGAGATTTTAGTTTATGGCCGACGTTTGGATCTTTATTTTCTACAGGAACTTAATGGTTATTGTAAAAATATGAATGATATAAAAATTTTAATTAAAAATATTTAAATTATTTTGAAACTTTAATGACATGATTAATTTAAAATAATTGTCATGTGTGTTTATGACTGTAATAACATTCACCTGAAATTTTCAAAATATAATAATAAGAACAGGTAGGTAAAATAATAACAGACACACTGTCTGTCATAATATTCATGAAGAGGGATGTTGGCGGACTAATAAGGCCGGCGAAGGGATCCCAGCAGAGATCGTGACCGGCTCTCGAATAGCCCCCTTACGTGATACCATCCGCACTGTTACGAATTCACCCCAATCCCCCTCTCACACACTGAAAATGAACTGGACATCACAAATGCAAAGCTCCTTTTTCAGTTAACATGTTAAATAATTTAACTGCAGGCCCTACAGGGTTTATTTTAAATGAGGTGGAAGTGTGTATGTTAATTATTTATTTAATATAAAATGGTAAGGTAATGGAGGAGTTCACGACACATTTTTAGCGCCAATACACCCAGCGGAACCATTTACCCTTTTCGGTTAAAAAAGGGATGGCTAATTTTAAAAGTACGCACGTTAACACATTTTAAATTGTTTTGTGGAATAAATTTCAGATTCTTAAAAGTAATCACGTACATATACATATATTATTTAAAATTTCATTTAAGTAATTTAGATAAGGATTTTATTTACAAAAAACTTATTTATTCAAAGTCGTTTAGTTACTTACTTTCTAAAATCAAGTGAGAAAGTGTAAAAAAATTTAAAGTTATTATATTGCACTTTAAGGTGCTTGATTTACAAGCATCCTTCATAACTAAGAAAGCATCATCCTTTATAAACTCTAAAATTTCATCATAAACTACAATTTAAAAGTTAAACCGCACGGTCGATTACATTACACGAAGAAAAGCGTTGAAATCTTAAACTCCTTTTGTTACTGATTAAATCGCGCATTAAATTATGCACGAATTGAAATTACTATGAAGTGCACTTTCTATTTACTTTCACCCCAGTTTATTTAAAGAATACAATTGCAATTTGTTAAGATTGTACTATTCCCTAACATATAATTATTTCAAAAAACATACAAGATTTAATATTATCGAAAATAAAAATATTATTATATAAGTTTAAATGAATTATTTATTTTTTTTTGTTCTAATTTAATAAATTTGTGGTGTTTATAAGAGAAATCGTTATCATAATTATAAAATATTAGTTTTGCCAGGGTCTAATATTATTAGTTTACAAAATCAAGTATTAATTTCATAAAGTAAAGTTGCCGATCTTCTAAATACACATTATCTGATTTGTTAAGTGATATCGCATTACAAATATTAACAGAAATTATTGAGGTCTTAGTAAATCGGACGGTACAAACAAATAAATCTACCAAATCCTATTTAAACTAAGTCCCTTCCGAAAATCTCTTCTAATGTAATAGCAGTCATTCTCGTGTGTACCCTTCTACGAGAGGGATAAGAAAGGGGCGATTTAAGCAGTTTAATCATCTCGCAATTATGTTTCTAGTTGCCACTTGGACCTAGATACAAAACTAATTATTAAGCTTTTATGAGAAGTAAGAATGAAATATTATTTCAAACTAAAATTTGTACTTATTTGTTGCGAAATACTATTTGTTATACCTATAATCTATAATTGTGTCGGAAAAGGAAGATGATATCACTGCGTAAGTTCCGGGAATAATTTGTTAGGAGAATTGTAAGTCTATTTAAAGCAGAAGCTAACAATACAAATCCATCGATCCGAAATTCTAGAATGACATACAATTGAAATGGTATGTTTCTTTATTAAATTTTTAATAAATTTCACAAGAGTCTTTCAATTGTAATATAAAACAAATATTTATGGTAATTTTAAAATATAACAATCAATAAATGTAAGAATCTTCTTTTCAATTAAAAAAATATCTTTTCCATATTTTGAAATAAGTGCATACCTGCATAGCTATAATAAAAATAAATGGGCGTGTTCTGCACAAATTAATGGATGGTATAGTTCGAAAAGTTCGGAAAGCTCTGGGTTATATAGCGAAGGGGCTAATTGCAAACGGTCTTCCTCGCGAATAAATGACCCCGTCAATTTAAATCGATAGTTCCAAATAGGTTTTGTTTAATTGAGCGGCAACCATATATCTTCACAAAGTTCCCATTACAAAAAAAAAACTTAAAATAGGAAAGTTTAATACTAATAGATGCACTTAGTCCAAAACAAAAATTACTTACCCATCAACAGTTTCCGCAACACGAAAAAAAGTAAACAAAGAAAAATGAATGCAAAAGAATTTTGATTTAAAATATAAATGATTCTTCTTGTTAAACCGACATCCTTTCATCTCTATTTGCTTAAACAATCACCCGACCCAATGTTTATTCTTCTAATTATTTTAAAGATCCTTTCAAGTGAAGTCAGTATTATTTACATTTATGTGCTCAAAGAGAAAGAAATTTCTTTTGTATTTATTTTTCTTATCTTTTCAGCTTATTATATAAAACTATTTCTTTTGTATGAAATAATTTTATTACGATACCCACACTAAATATAGAAATTTGTTTTTGTTTGTTTTTTGTCTGAAAGCGCCTATTAAGAGCGTTGTTCGTTTTGGAAATGCAAGAATAAAAATATTTGAAGTTCACCCTAAAAATAAATTTTTATATGCGAGTCTAAAGACCTCTTCTTGTTTCGTGTGGTTGCTATTTTTAACTTGCTACCTCGACGGGAAAAAAGCATTTTAAGTAGCTCTCAAATCAAGTCTGAATTAAGGTAACTACATAAAACGGCACTGAAACTGCTTACTTATAAATATTTAAAATGAGGTTTCTCTTACGGTTTCTTTTCAATGTGTGCTCATATTATATTAAAGTATGCAATTTAAAATTATATTGTGTACAATTTTTAATTTGCCATTTATGCTA
>JAODAH020007004.1:0-15565 GCA_027574865.2 Coproporus ventriculus | reverse complement strand
GACTTGATTTTGTAAAATGCAGTACTTACAATTATTATAAACAATAAAACTGCATTTATGTAAATCTTTATTTTGTTAAAATAAAAGCTATACTTAAAAGCAAAACCCTTAAATTTCAAAAAAATTTACAAACTACATCTATGTGGGGTTTGATTTTAATTGCTTTATATATAAGGGTGATATTCAATTAATGCATTTTCTAAATGATCGTACTGATAATAATGCATAAATATACAGTGGCTCACATAAAAAAAACAATTATTGAAAAACGCGGTTCACAAAAGTCTTCATACATTAATTAACGACCCTACAAAAATAATTCTAAAAACGGACGTCTGTTATTGTCTCAAAAGTTGAAGCACTTTCTTTGGGATTTTTCTTACTGTATTTTTATAAACAAATGGATATCATATATTTTTCAAAAACTATTTTTTCTCTGTGTATGTAAGCTTAAATTTATTAAAATCTGTGGTGAAAGACAGTTAGTATAGATCTGCTCTGTTTAATACCTCGAGCTGAATATTCGAAAGGCGACTTAACCCAACTGACCGCCGCGCTCAAGTTTTCTATGCCCTTTTCAACCGCAGCGCTCAATTATTTGATCGGATTATGATTAACTCATCTTAAACTGACCGTCGCGCTCGAATGGTATATGCCCGTAACATCAATTGTATCTGACATTTGTTCCCTACAAATGTCATAATTTGTACAATATTTTGACGTTGATCAAATCAAATAATTTTTATTTTCGTGATATAATCAAAACAAATATCCCGCGACCACTTTTGTATATTCTAATTTTCTTCCTTTCTTTTATGGTCAATTGATGTTGTCATTACAAAAATATTTCTCGCGTAAAGCGCTCAGGATATTTTTAAGCAACATCAATTTCTTTGTATATTTGAAAAGTATTTGAATATACAAAAGTGGTCTTGTGATATTATTACTCAAAATCTAATTGTTTGGCACTAATATTGTTTAACAAAATTATCATACATTGTAAGTGAAATAAAAATGCCTGAAGAAGCCACGGTGTTGGTGAAACATATGTAGTGCTTAAATAAGCAGGGTGTTAGAAAAGTCTGGAAAGGGCCAAATATCTCAAAAATAAAACATTTTAGGGAAAAATATTTCAAAAAAAGTTGTATGGTTTGGAAAGGGTTATAAGATAGTGCCATTGGTTTGACTTTGAAGAGTCATTTGAAGGTCACGTGAAAGTTACCTCAATTTATTTAAATAGCACTCTATTTTTTATTACATATTCTTGTAGCTGATCTCGAGAACTTTCCAAATCACTATATTTTGTAGTATTTTAGAAAGCTCTCGAGATCGGCAATAAGAATATGTAATAAAAAATATAGGGTCTTATTTAAAAAAAAATGAGGTAGCTGTCACATGACCTTCAAATGACTTTCAAGGTCAAACCAATGGCATCATCTTATAGCACTTTCGAAACCATACAACTTTTATCTGAAGAATTTTTTTCTAAAATGCTTTATTTTTGAGATATTCGACTGTTTCCAGACTTTTCTTACTGTGTGCATATTTTTAACACAAAAACTTGCATTTTTAATTAACTTACAATAAATTATTCTTAACGCCTTGTGGGTGTTTTAACTTATTTTTGGAGTACAAAAGTAAATACATCATATTTTTTAATGCATTCAAATAAATTTTGTTTTAGTTGAATATTTTTTACATTTCCACATTTTCCACTAAAGAAAACAATTTTAGCATAGATTTTTTTTATATAAAGTATCTAAAACTGAATTAATTAAAATTAATGTATATGTCATGATATGTTACATGATTTCGTACGGATGTAAAATGCGGTTGTTTCGACCTTGTCAAGTTAATGGTCGTTTGTGTAATTACCTGTTTTCATTTCGCTAGCAAATCAAATCAATATGTTTATTTTGATTATTAGATAATTGAAATTAATTATTATTAATAGTCAATTTAACTTGTCGGCATAGGAATATTTACAGGGGATTGATAATTTAAAACAATTTTCAAAACAAAGTAATAAAAATAATCTCTTTAAGATTCCAAACAAGTTTAGTCCCCCACCTAAATTAATAATAAATTTCATATCTGAAGAAATTATTTTTAACTTTTTTTCTACCCCAAATCCGGCTTCCCTTTAAAATAATTTAAGAGGTAATTAATTATTAAATCGAAAGGATCGAGGAAAAAACTAACATTTGATATGAGGATTTGATTAAAATTCAACAAGATAAATCGCTTAAATATGAATTTATGTTAAAAGTTTTTGTTAGTTCGATTTGGCGGAAAAACGGTGGTGGTGGAGATGTGGTTTTACGTGTCCGCCCCTCGCCGGATATTTTAGGAATAAAATTGCATGGCATTCAGTGAAATAAACGTTATCCTTAATCAGAGGCCAGGAGTGGTCCGTTATATTGGATCAATTAACTGTCAGTTTACTATTTGACAACTACATGTTTTGCCTCTAACCCGATACGGAGTGATCTATAAATATTTCAGTGCATCCAATGAATATTTATGAATTCAATGAAATTTTAACAAATCCACCAGGGTAATTCACTAGACATGCGTATTTATGCGATTAAATTAAACATTTTAATGCATTGCAAAATATTATTGACTTACCCATTTTTTCAAAATTTATAAAATTTGTACACCGATCAATTTATTATGTGAATAAACTGATATACTACCTGTACCGCAACCAGATAAATCTTGTCAGGTAGAAGCGTGTATCCTTGTCATGCATAGCGTTTTAGACCTACCGGAACAGGTATTTTTATTTAATTAGTTATTCTTTTGTGGTAACAATTTTAAATATCCGGTATTCAAACAATATAAAATTTATACTGTACCTCCTTTCCAATCTAGGCTATCATCATAATTTTATGTGTCGTTCTACCATAATTAATTAAGTACAAAATGAGTCAATTTTCTTGAATCTATTACCGAGTAAATGAGTTCCTAAGGCAAAAAAAAAAACAAGAACAAGAATTCCAATAAAATTTGATATAAAAATAGTTTCACAAAATATTCCATTGTAGAAATATTTATACTGCAAACAATATCACCAACAGATTATTGTTATTTTCCGCCAAATGTAAAGTAAAAATTTTAAATAAAAATTGTCTAAAATCCACAGACTCACGAGTTTAAAATTTACTATTAATCAATAAATATAAATTGAAGCTGTACATTTAATAATATCTGTGCATGTGAAATAATATCGTCGGTTAAGATAGGTGATATGCAAATTTTCTAATTAACGCGATATTATCATGTCTTTGGGCTAAAAACTATAATATCCTGGGACAGTTTAATAAAATTCCCCTCAGCACAAAATAAGGGGTTTTAGATCGTATTTTTTATAGGTGACCCCAATAACATTTTCTGTTTTTTTTTTCAAGGTCACACCAGGTCATTTACACTTAAAAACTAGAAAGAATAAAAGAAGAATATCATATAGCATATTTGCAAATAAATCCTGCACGTAGCGGCTCTTTATGATGCAAAAATTAATGTAAAGATAATTTTAACTATTTTAATTAAATAAAACAAAAATCACCATTAAATTCGCATGATTACATCATGTCTTAACTTCCTTCTACGTAGATCTTAAAGTTCGATTTTTTCGAACTAAACAATATGCTAAAAGAAATCGCATCTTTGCAGGCCTTCCACGCACAAGAAATGGTTATGGTATTCACTTACAGAGGTGTTTTGATATCAAAATAGAATTTTCAGCGCTTTACGACCAAGAAATTATTTTATTTTGGAGAGAGGATTTCGGGATGTAAAAAAATATCCACGAAAGTAAAGGTTTCAATATTTTGAAGCCAGCTTTTTATTGATTATACCAACTATTACCAGCAATTTCCAATCTAAAAACAAGGGCTTTTAAGATTTTAAGTTAAGTCCCATCACGTAATAGTCCAGGAAAAAATAAAGGACACCTTTAATTTTCTTGAAATTTTGGGAATACCTTCTAATTATGTTAAGTTATTTACTATCATATTCGTAATCAGCGATCCCTAAAACCCCTTGTACTCAATTTTTAACTTAATCGGAATAATACTTTCCGAGAATTTTTATTTGTTTATAACAATTGTTTATTTAACAAATTAGAAGCCGATCCACGCAATCTAACTTTATTGATATTTTTTATTAAACATAATTATAAGATATTCTCAAAATTTCAAGAAAATCAAAGGTGTACAAAGTTAGGCTCAATATTAGTTACAGTTGCTTTTGTGTCGTCTTACAAGGTTTGTCCTTTGAGCATTGAAGACAATGACGAAGAAGAATTAATATATATTTTTGGTATACCAATGTAAGGAAAAATATATTTTAATTCAATAGTTATGAAATGATCTTTTTAGTTTTCAGGAGGATAAAATAGTTTGTTTATATACTGTGGCACTAAAATGGCATTTTTTATTACGAGTATGGAGTTTATTCTCCGAGGAGAAGGCCGAGGAAAATAACCATGCGAGTAATAACATTCATCTTAGTACCGAGGTACATATTATATTTTTTTCTGAAATCGTTTAATATTGATTTTAAATACATTTAAAAATTTATATAAAACATTGAATCAATATTGTGCACTTGTCTCCCTTTCTTCAAACACAAAAATCTGACAAATCACAATTGCTTCTTTAATGTTTTTATACATTGCAGTTATGCAATTACCTATACACAAAAGAGTTCGTAAAATCGCATTTTACGCACTCATTTGGGTTATTTTACGGACTCATTTTTTTATTTTACAGACTTTCAGAAAAAAAATATTATTGAATGAAAAATAGCTAATACCAAAAATAAATTTTATAATATTTAAGAAGGTTTCTTTTTTATTGTAGTAATTGTTTCAATAATATTCTACTTTTTCTCCA
The DNA here is from genome assembly GCA_027574865.2 of Coproporus ventriculus. Taxonomy (NCBI): domain Eukaryota; kingdom Metazoa; phylum Arthropoda; class Insecta; order Coleoptera; family Staphylinidae; genus Coproporus; species Coproporus ventriculus. The sequence goes on along the minus strand of JAODAH020007004.1, from coordinate 10,664 downwards.
AAGTTTGTAAAACTAATTCTTTCGAAATATTTTCAAAGAAAGATGTAACGCTTAAAGATATTAAATTATAATTTTTTTGGAATTTCCTTATGCTTAATAATATTACTGAAATCAAAGAATTTTTAATGGTATTTCTGAATATACCGTATGTCCCCGGATTAAGTTTACGATAGGTATGATTGAACAAAAATTTTAGAATTGGAATTTCATATTTTGGATTCCGCCCTGCTTGGTGTGAAACTTATTTTTAGTTTACTTTCCATTTTTGAAAGTCAAGTTGGCGTTTACAGTTGAGCAAACACAATTTTAGTTCTAGGTAAACTACCTTCTCCGTTCACAGTATGTCAAAGTGAAACTAAAAAAAGTTGTTCAGAATGAAAAGTTATGGCGTTATGCAAATTTTCAGAATGATCGGCATACTTGTATAAAATCCAATATTGGTCAGTTTCCTTTTGTGTGAACTTCATTTTCAACAAAAAAAAAAAAAAATACTGGAGCGAAAGTTCCAGTATCTTTTTGTTTGGCAAGACAATCTTATAATTAGGGATGGCAACGATTCATCGATGTTTCTTACATCGAAAGCGAAACATCGATGTCAAATGCACACGATGTATCAATACATCGATGGGAGAATGTCGATGTATCGTTAAGGAATTATTTGTTTTTAATTGTTATATTGGATTTTATTTCAGCCCTCTATATAACAATAACATAATGAATTTATTATTATATTAATATAAGACTAAAAGGATGGAGTTAGTCTAAATTTTAAATAATGAAAAAAGTAATCAATTGGAAGGATAGGATAAATTTAGTTTTTCGAAATAGATTTAATAAATAAAAATTATAATTGTTTATTTTAATTACAAAAAAGGAATTATAATAAATGAAACAAAATTAGATCTCAATGGGCCGAATTCTTTTCCTTCTATTAGCGCCAATGGCGTTCGTTATTATCCTTAAATAACGTCTTTAAATTTTACTTACTCCTTTTCTTTACTTAAGCTTTTAGATTTTTCTGCAATAATGGTTTATTACCATTACTGGAGGATGTGCGGTAACGCGGGGTTTGGTGTAGCCGTCAGACAGAGTAACCCTTACTCAGTATACTTTTACTACTTAATTATACTTAATAATTCGTCTTACATATATATACATTTACTATTTACAATATTTACAAGTTGGAATGGTAACATAACCTTCATTCTCAACCTTCTTACTTATCATAAACTTAACCCTCTATATCCACTACATTCTATTAATTGCCAAATATTGTGGTAATTTTAAACAATTCCAATCATTCTTTAACATATTTACCAAATCGACAGTTTTCAGTTTTTAATGAAAGAGGAAATTATAAATAATTAGAGAAATTGACTTACTCGAAAATTAGTTTATTAAACTTGTAGAAGTATTTAGAGAAAATTAATTTGAAGAGGAATATCGCTGAAGAAACGACTTGTTTTATTATTAATGTAATAAGGTACCATTTGGTAACAAAAATAAAATTCTATTTTCAGAATGACACCTTTCTAAACATGAAGCTTTCCCTATTCAAGTATCCGCACTCTATAGATCGACTTGTGTTGTGTGTAAACTAAAAATATTCTAGGTATACCTCGCGGATCGAACATTTCGTTAGTAGGCGACTTATTTAGTATGTAGTTTCTTTTAATAAACATGTAAAAATTGGATATGTTCCATATTTTTCCAGTCCTCTCTTCGCGAGGAGTATCATGGGGCAAGCTCTTAGTTGAGCATCAATTTTGTATATAACAAACAATAGCTACAGTTTGTGCCTAAAACAATGATTGAACCACGGATTAAAGCAAAGCACATCGACTAGCTTCCACTAATGTACAGCATATTCGTTCGGCTAAGCCGTTTTGTTGTAGCTTAGATAGGATCATCAAACGCTGCAGAATAACTGTTTTCTTCAAGATATTTGCCATTCTCTTATTCAGGACTCTCTACCATTATCGGATTTATTATTCAATCCTGTTTGGTATTTTCAACTTATTTTATTTTTTAATTTTTGTAGGGAAAAATAAAAAAACGGCTTTTGAGACTACCTCTTTTTTTATTTTTTCAAGAAATTATTATTTGCAAACGTTTCGGGTGCTATTACTACAACCCTTCATCAGTGCTAATAAGTTCAAATTTCAATTAGGAAAACAGACATATTTTTTTAACAAAGTTCGTGCAATAATTACAAAAAAAATTATTATATAAAACAGAATATTGAAACGATATATAAAAATAAATTATAATGTCGTAGCGCGAAAAACCCGAGCGCAACATAAAATGCTATTATAAAAAACCAATTAATTGGTACGTTTTTTTGGTAATATTATCAGAAACATTTTTTTAATGTCATTAGCAATAATTTTTTATTAGTTTGAGCTAAAATTACTATAATTCTTAGTACAAATTTAAGTTTTGATCAAAGTTATAAAAAATTAGAACAAAAAGCTGGCCGGAAGAATTGATAGAGAATTCCAAGGTGAACATTTTGAAAGAAAGTAATTTCTCATAACTCTAATTGGTCGACCTGTAAACTAATTTGAATGGCATAAGGGGTTCATTTACTAAATTTATTAATTACAATTATTGAGTATCGATAGAGGCCACAATAAGCATTATAGCTTCATTAATTGTTATTGATAATAAAAATATTACATTATAATATGATAATTTATTTTACAAATTAAATTCATTTTTTACTTGAACTTGAGTCCATTTTTAGCACTGTTTACACGTGTTTGGTGGTTGTTGTGTATTACAGAAAGTCGGCACTCGCGTTAAGGCCACTCAATAACGGTGACTTTCACGGTAAGTCCCCTTTAAATATAAATTAAAGGCGTAAAGCATCGTTGGTAGATAAAAGATGACTTTTATTGTTAATTCGTATGGTGTATGTTGAGTTCGGCTTTGAATTCGTGTGTCAACATGCCCTAAGTTTTGGTTTTTCCAGGCGGCGCCTTGGGATATGCAACCAACTTGCCTGTATGTGAAGCAGGTTCTTGTTACTTCATTCAGTCGAAACCAGAGAACTGAAAGAAGCCATGTTAATTGTATCCCAACATGGAATGGTAACAGGAGTAGATACCGGCCACAAATCCACAGAAAACATTCCAGTGTGACTGGGGTTCGAACCCTCAACTTCTCGAGTGAGAAGCAAGTAAGTGTTTACGCTGCGGATTGTGACGTAGACGCTTTACTAAGAAAATAATGTTGGGGAAATTACATTCTAAATGTTTAATTGCATACAATTAGAATGCTTGCACTTGTATTTAAAGGATTAGACTTTTCTTGAGAACGTGTTTACTTTTGAAATAAGTTTTAATTAATTTAATTTAATTATTACATTAAATATTCGCAATATATACTTTTCTGTTACATATCATCATTCGACTTTGAGCTTGAATTCAAATATCATGCGATTATAAAATTGTTTTACTTTCAACGTAAAATTGCATATTTGTAATAATGAGTGGTAAAATAAAAATTTGTTTTGCTTGGAAATTGTAGAAAATATGATAATTAGGTATATAATTTTTCCTAAAAATATGCAAATTTTGTCAAAAGTCCATAACATTTACAAAATATGCACTTTGCATTTAATCTAAATTTAATAATGTGTAACCAGAAGTTGAATTACATCAGCTACCTACATCAAACAAACCAAGTTCTTATCAAACTAGGAAATAAAATAAAATATAAGGAACAAAATAATATAGTTGGATGAAATTTGATGCGAATCCTATAATACCACAAAATATGGATGATAAGTTGATGTTTTGGGAAAATACTGCGTAAACATTCGTGCATCAACAGGGAACGGACTCGTAGACAGTGCATATGAAAAATGGTTTAAATATTATATACTTTTGTCGAAATTTTACCCAATACAATTATTGTTGTGGACAACGTAAGTTATCACTTCAAACAAGTTCAAAAAGTTCCAAATTCAAGGAATAATAAGAAATCACACAGAAATAATTAAGGATGCTTACAAACGTATTTTCTAGTGTTTAACGAGGTAAGGGGCGAAGTTTTGAAAAATCTCGGTCTAGTCTCTTTTCTCTAAGTACCAACCTCACCTCGGCGTCGCCCGAGATTAAATTTTAGACACGCCTTAGGAATGAATAATTTGATATGCTCTTCAATAATTATTATTTTGATTACTATTAATATTAATATTACTATTAAGATTAATATTTTTATGGAATTATTTTAGATGAATAATAAAATTAAAAAAATCGATTCCCGCTTGGACCTCGCCTCGGGTCTCGAACCCGAGAACGAGGCGAGGATGTCTCGTAACCTCGGCGAACCAGTATTATTTTCTAAGCTATACAAAATGACGCTATTGCTTCACAATCTGGGCATAGATTCTTGATTAAAGTGGTACCATCGATATTTGGTTTTTTCGGGTTTTATAGGTGCTTCCGTATTTCAATAGGTATTGAGTATCCCCATCGTAAAGTGATAACCATAAACAACCATGGCACGCGGGCGAGTAACATTGAAATATTTTGTCACAATAGCGGCCGCATCACAAATGGCAAAACCGAAAGTCAATATTTTATCTTATCCTTGTTTTTAAAATAAAACAAAAATTTTTTTATAGGGACATGTCATCACATTTATTAAATTTAGAGTGAAAAGATTCGCAACCATTAGTTGTGGGGTTTATAAAATAGATAGATGAGGGCCAAATTAGAAATAAGGAATTCATTAGGATTTAAAAAGGAACGCCAAAATGAATTTCTAAATATTGTCCTACCACAGGTAGGATTTTAATTCGTACTCTTCGCTAAGAGAATTATTTTTATTTTCTTGGCCCTGCAATTCAGAAATTATTTTCATTGAATAAGTCGCCCGGGGCGCCAAGTATTTATTGAATGAATTATTAAATTTTATATTGTTGTCATAGATAATTGTTAGGTCTACAGTTTATGTAATGTAATACAATTTAGTGCAACAAATAATAATTAATCTAGATGACGAATTAAGCGTTGAAGGTGATTTTGATAATGAATTTTAATTTCATAATGTTATTTCAGCAAAAGAAATGTTTTTGTACGAAATATTTTTAATTTAAATTAATACTATTTTAAATCTGTTTTTATTAATTGTTTACCTTATCATAATTATTGGTAGGTAAGTACAACACATATAGATTTCAATTGAATAAATTATGGTGGTATGTATGGGATTAACCGGCGCATATTGCAATGTATAAAAATAAGTCAATACCACCCTGGAATGATTCCCCGAACGCTTTCTTGAATTTGTAGGGTTCTTACCGCTTGCGGTCAGGAGCAGTGAACATTATGAAATGATAATCACCTATAAAACTCGAAAAAACCAAATATGGATAGTCAATATTTACCTCCATACCGCAGTGTACGAAGAAATATAAGTAGCAAATTTAGCAAGGAAATGTTGAAGTTGAATTAACAAGTACGGAATCTTGGAACATGCAGTCGAAGCTGTAAATCGATATAGAATATAGGATGCAAGTAAAATGATTATTCGTATAGACAATGAAATTACCAGCGATAGTGAGAGTGGCAGCAACCATAAACAATTAAAGTTTATAAATGCTGCTTGTTTCCCTGTATTAAATAATTACTCCTATTTTTTATTTAATTCAAAATACGTAATAACATAATATTAAAATTGGTATTTAGAATGGGCTTTTATTTGAAATTTTTGTTTTATTTCACTACACGTGTTTCGCAGTTACGCATCGTTAGTTGTCTGAACGTTTTTGTCGATTTTTTTTTCTTAAAACGTTTATTAAATGATGGTCCCAATTGGGCAATTACAAGTTAGCTTGAACAATAATTCAATATTGAAAATTACATTTTTCCTGATTTTAAAGTATATACAATGAAATTGAACCTAAATGAATATGAATAAAATGGGGATGCAATGATTACGAAATGAATATGAAATAATGAAATGAATGTGCAAAGGGGGTAGGGAATGATTCAACTCTTTATATACGTACGGAGTGATCTAAAAATGGCGTCCATGCTGCTATTAATTTGAATGTTAAATAGGTTGTTCAGTAACTTTCCTTTGTAAATTCCCATATATTCTAAAATGTTTAATCTAGTTAATTTTTGTCCATAATGTAGATTGAAACTCTATCTTCTAAAGATCCAGCTTCGTGTCCATATTTTATTAAATATTCTGCGTACTTACTCCCATTGTTTCCTTTTATATACTGATTTAAATGTTCTTTGAAACTTGTTCTACTGCTTCTTCCAATTTAACCTGTATATTTGTATTCACATATTTTAAATTTGATACAATATATTTCTGATAGTTCATATTTGTCTGTCTTTTCAATATCTTTGTCATTTTTTTTTCTTAAATTATAATTATTATTTGTCTTGAATCCTATTCTTATATTGAATTTTTTAATTTAGTTATTTTACAGGTTTTTTCATATATACGTAAATGCAGCCTATATGTTAGGTTCTTCTGTTTTGTTGGTATTTCGACTTGCTTAATTTTTTCTTCAAAATGAATTAAGGCGTACTACGCAAACAGACGCACACTAAAAAGCAATAAGCTATCAAAATCAACAAAAATCAAAATATACAAAACTTTAATAAGACCAGTAGTGACATATGTAATGAAAACATGGACACTGGCAAAGAAAGAAGAAGAAGAAGACTTAAGAAGATATTAAAGAAAAATAATAAGAACAATAGTAGGACAGAACAAAATAGCAGAGAAAGAACATAAGAGGAAAAAGAAGTGTCAAATAGAAGAGTAAATGGAGGGAGAAAATATAGATCGCTTCATCAAAGCATAAAGGCTGAAATGGATGGGACTTATAGTGAGAAGGGAAACGAATAATATGTGAAGACTAATAGCAGACTGGATTCCACTAAAAACAAGAATTAGGGGCAGAGCAAATAACAGATAGGATAGATAGGATGAAGTAATGGATGACATCAAAGTGATAGCGATTATGGACTGGAGAAAGGCATCTACAAACATGAGAACGTGGCAAGAATTAACTGATAAAGCCAAATCAGACAAGAGATTATAAACACCGGGACATAGAGGACGACTGCTCCACCTCAAACAAGGATCGATTCCAAAAACCCACAAATAATCACTCGGCAATTACAATGCGATTCCAGAATTTCCCTTGTATTACTGTGAAAGTCATGTATCGTTATAAGTAGCATACATATCGCATTTCTCTACATCAAGAACTTCATGGTGACATTTTTCACAATGGAGAAGTATTTTGTGAATGGGCACTTCAACAACTGCAAACTAACGCTAATTTCTTTGCTAATCTACCATTCTCAGATGAGTCTACATTCACAAACTATAGTAGCATTAACCGGCATAACATCTATTACTGGAGTGTAGAAAATGCACTGGCTGCGACAAGTTGAACACCAACGTCATTGGTCAGTTAATATTTGATGTGGAATAAGAGTGAACAAACTCATTGGTCCTTATTTTATTGAAGGTACTTTGGATGAACTAAAATATCGTATTTTTTTTCGAACATGAACTACCAATATTACTTCAGGATGTTGCCTTGGACCTGCGACACAGTATGCAGTTTCAGCATGATGATTGCCCAGCAAATTACTCAATTTTAGAATGGGAAGTATTGGACCATGATTTCAATTGGCCTGCTAGATTGTTTAATTTGACATCACTGAATTTCTTTCTGGGGGGTTACCTGAAAGATAAAATTTATCAACAAGTGTGAAAGAAGGATCAATAAGTGTATTAAAGTTTAAGGTCGCATTGTTGAACACTTACTGTTATTGGGAAAAACACTCCGATATGTGAGAGGCAAGAGGACTTACCTAAAACAAGCACCCCGATATGTGAGAAGCAAGAGAACTCAATTAAAACAAACATTTCAAAGAGAGCAGAAAACTACCACGTCCACATCGTTATTCCAGGGTAACGCTAAAAGTAGTTTTTGACTTTTTGTTAAACAAATCAATGAACTTTTTTCTTTAATTCAAAATATTATATACGTCCACATTTATATTTCTGATATGATGGGTATTCTTCGAGGTTTTCCCAATTTTCAATCTAAATCTGCACTAAAAATGGGAGTTTCTGTTTAAGTTTCGGGCTTGATATCATTGGGTGTCCCATTTAATTTTTTTTGTCCTATGTGTAGTTTTCGACATATTTCATTGTTTTCAGTTAAAATGAACACTCTGTATATTGTATTCAGAATCTACCTCCTTTCCTGGACCGTCTCTAGGACAATTTCGTTCGTGGTTTTGTCCGTCCAGATTATTTTCTACATCCTTCTTCCCTATATGAGAAGAATATCTATTATCTATTGTTTTACATTCAAAAGGTATTAAAATATGATCACATTTTAGATAAGCATGAATAGCATAATATGAAAGACTTGAGAACACTTCACCTAGGTTATCTTATTCATTAAAACAAGTGCTAATTTTTTTAAAAACATCATACATAGAAAATTCAGCCGTAATAAAAACTTTATATTAAAACTTAAAATATTTAATTTGCGATATAAGACAGCTTTGTTCATAAGATGCTTTTATATTTAAAACATTAAATAGTAACGAATAACCAAAACTCTTTGAAAATCTAATGAATGGGCAAATTCACAACTTAACAAAAATGTAGGCAGCTTCAATCTAAACGAACCAAGGAAAATAGTGAAAGCTTTCAAGATATGATAGACATAGATCCAATATGGAATATGCAAAAAACACATAACGTATGCAACCACATTGTCGTCACGAATCTCCGTATCTTAAATTTCCTCATTTTTCAAAACATTTTCTTTAAATTCTTGATCACAAATTAATCGGTGTGTACGAATGCTTTCTTAAATTTGAAGGTGTTCCTACGGCTTGCGGTCATACGCTGGTAAAATGATCAAATGATAATATTTGCTGGCATAGATTATAGGGATGATTGTGAAGAACATGTTTTTGTTATGAAAATTTCACATTGCCTAGCTTGTTTGTGCTGGAATGACTCTTGCATGTTCATAAAAATATCGAATTATATGTCGCGTACGATAATGTTCATGATTATAACACTCGACATTGTGAATTAATTTACCTGGAAATATAAAAAATCTTCAGATATAGGATTTGTACTAATTTCTATGGTCAAAAATTATTTAACAGTCTGCCTCAGGAAGTGAGATTTCACTCCGTGACAAGATTTGAAGATATTGTCAAATTATATTTGTAAATAAAGCATAATTTAGCTTTGAGAACTGTGTCAATAACAGTTTAGAAGATTTGAATATATATATATATATATATATATATATATATATATATATATATATACTAATATTGTTACTTGTTTGATTTTATTCTCACAATGTTTTTAATATGTTAGGAAATGTTGATGTTGATGATGTGGTTAATTTACAGAAAGGATTTACAGTTAAAACACTGATGTTTTATTCAATAACACTTTACAAACATAAACTAAATATTCTTGTGTCTAAGAAGCGTTACAATGCAATCCGCTACTTCACTCTACTTTGTCTCAAATTAAACTAAAACTTGTCTACGACATATGCATATGTTGCAGTGCCAACTTTAAAAAGAAAAATAAATATAAGTTATTAAATAAACTAAATTAAGAATATTAAACATCAACACTCTCCCTTATTTAATATCTGATGTACTCCCATATGCTTATATAACGCTTGAAGTATTTTAGAAAATAATGGTTTTGTGAGTAAATCTGCGAGTTGTTTCTCTGCATCTACTCTTGAAACGGTAATTTCCCTAGATGTCACTTATTCTCGAACGAAGAAATGTCTTGTTTGAATATGCTTAGTTCTTCGGTGTAACTCTGGATTCTGTGCAAATCGAACAGCAGCTTCATTGTCCACTTGTAATTCAGGCGTTGTATCCAATTGATGAAGCTCTGTTAAAAGCCTCTTGATCCACACAATTTCTCGTGCAGCTTCACTGGCGGCTACTCTCTCTGCTACTGTGGTAGAGATAGCAACTGAAGTTTGCCTTTGACTGGTCCAACTGATAGCAGCTCCTGAGTATAGACATAGCAGGTGTGTAGTTGACCGTCCAGTTGTGGAATCACATTGTAGAGTACCTTTCTTGAATCCTCTCTTGTACATTAAACCATGCGTTTGTGAATCTTGCAAATATCTAAAAATTCATTTGACCTTGACTACATCGCTTTCTGTTGGTTGTTCGAGGCTTCTGAATACTACTTCAACAGCATATGCTATATTTGGCCGAGTCCCAAACATCAAGCACATCAATGCTCCTACAGCTTGTCTATAGGGAAACTTAGTGTTTTTGGGACTATTTTTAGTATCATTGTCATTGACAATTGGAGTGGTTAAAGCACTGCAGCTGCTCATTCCAAATCTTTCAAGAATTTTCTTGATATAATCAGTTTGACTAACTTGAATAGATCCATCTTTTTCTTGATTAATCTCAAGACCTAAGAACTAGGATGCTGGCTTAAAAGTGATTTTGAACTCCTTCTTCAAATCATTGATAAACTGGTCTAGCTCTTCCTGACTGTCGGCTGCTATCAACCCATCGTCTACATAAAGAATGAAAAAGACTTTTCTGGATCCATTGTGTCTTACAAAAAGACATGGGTCTGCTTCACTT
>JAODAH020006937.1:0-37311 GCA_027574865.2 Coproporus ventriculus | reverse complement strand
GTTTTTTTTTATTTTTGTTGTGTGTGTGTGTGTGTGTGTGTGTGTGTGTGTGTGTGTGTGTGTGTGTGTGTGTGTGTGTGTGTGTGTGTGTGTGTGTGTGTGTGTGTGTCTGTGTGTGTGTGTGTGTGTGTGTGTGTGTGTGTAAACGACCTTTTAAGTAACAGTAGTCCGGTATGCAATAACCCATATTCATGGCTTAACAGTAAAACCGACGAAATCCAACCCAATTAACTTGGTTCGCTCGGTATTCACCAATTTATCTTTGTTTATTGGATGCAATGCCCCTATTCGAACTGGGTTTTGCAGTTGCATACTCATGCATTCATTATTTCAACTAATAAATTGAAACGAAAGTATATTGCTTTCCCATTTTTTAAACTCTTCCATCAATTAAACGCGTGAAAGAAATAAAAATTGATTCAGAACCTCCATATTTTTAAATTAAACAAAATTAATTGATCACTTTTGACAGTCTAATGCCAGTGTGTTTCCTTCCAGTAATTAATTTCAACCTACAGAGTTAAAGTTTTATTTTTAAGTTTCTACTTATTTCCTTAAGGATCTGTATCCCAATTTCTAATTAAAGTTTCAGTTTACTTAACTCTGAAATAAAAGGGATATGTAGACATAGAAAGGGTATTGAATAATACCTCCCTACGCTCTTTACTCATCTTATAAAAACGAATGTATGTTTGTCTGTATTTTTGTCCTTTACGCATTACTAAACTATTCACCCGATTTGGCTAATTGTTTTAAAAAATGTTCGTAATAGTCCAAAGAAGGCTTTTAAGGAAAGAAAAATTGGAAAAGTTGCTTGGACCATTAAAAAATTTGTTTTTCTATTTGTAAATTTAGCGTTAAATTTTCTGTCAGCCCTTCCACATCCAATAAACAATGAAGTTAAAATATCTGCACAGGTTAGGTTTTAACATCATGTCATTAGTCTGAAGTTCGGTGTAGTACCAAACTTCAAACAAAAAGAAAATTGAAACTTGGGCAACACAACATCTTCGGGACAACTACTTTTTTATAAATCCATACATAATTCATTCAATTTTGCGATTTGACAATTTTTCGTCTTTTTCATGTTTCGAATTTTCAGTTATTTTCGATTTATTTGTTTTTTAGATTTTTTAACCTCAAAATATCGAATGTCAAAATGTCAAGGTATCAGATATTAAAAGTGAAATGCCAAAATTTCAAAATGTCAGATACTGTCTCGATTTTTAAGCTCTGCATTGTTTGACTTTTTTCAGAGAGAAAATCTTAAATTGGGTTTTGACATTTTCATGACAAAAATTATAGATATCCAGTTTTTTTGACAGGCCAAAACGACAAAAAAAGGAACGAAACCCAGACTTGACCTAGATCACCTAGAAGCTTTTGTGCGGAAGAATTATTTTTAATATGCACCAACGTTTCAATCAATTTTATTGGATCTTCATTCGTGCAGGAAAACATTTATTAAATATAATGCATTGAACGGTGGAGATTGTTACATTGTGGTGTTGTTTAGACATAATAAATTTAGAATAAAAGAAATAATAATGTTGATATTATTTATTACCGTCACCGGTTTCAGTTTATTTATAACCATTAATGAACGGTTGGTATTTCTCAACCATCAATGGTTATAAATTAACCGAAACTGGCCATAGCAATAAATAAATACCACATCATATCAACATCATTATTTATTTTATTCAAATATAATGCATATTAAAATAAATAAAATAGGAATATATAAATTTTCCATTTGCAATTTTTATAGAGTTTAAAAAATGTTTTATAAACATGATGTTTTTATAAAATCTGTTTCCAATTTTATTGGAACCTCTAGTGTATTCGTTTTATTTATTTTTTGTGGGTAGGAAGAGGATAAAATTGATAGCGTGCATAGAATCGATCGAATATAAAATTTTTAAAAGAGTTAAGTAGGATGATGGTGATTATAATACGTTGCATATTTGAAATACCATCACATATCTAGCGGTAATAGCAATTTGCATGCACAAATTTCATTAACGTGCAAGAATGAAAAATTGTACGCGCCTTTCTACAAGAATCTTATTAAAATGGAGATTAAAAATCTAAACTAGCTAAATTGTGGAAGTTGCAACCGTTAACGAAATGCCAATTGGGAATCAAAATAAAAAATACTTTTTAGTGGAAAATTTAAAACTCGTACATTAACAATTTTCATAATTTACTTTTAGTGAGAGCAGTTGAGAATGCTCAAGAGCACAAATAACAAATGCCAAAATATTAAATATCAAAATGTCAAAAAATTTCCAAATGTTAAAAAATTTCTTGACATCCTTTTTTTTAATGATGCAACGCGGCAGGGTAGCACAGTGGTGGAGAGCTTGCTTCTCGTTCGAGAAATCGTGGGTTCGAACCTTTTTTTCAGTGGATTTGTTGTCGGTATCCATTCCTGGGACCATTCCATGTTGGGATACAATTAACATGACTTCTTTCAGTTCTCTGGTTTCGACTGGCAGAAGTGACAAAAACCTGCTTTACACACAGGCGTAGGGAATGTTTACACCCGAATTCAAAGCCGAACTCAGCACATACCATACGATAATGATAATGATGATTTAATGATGCAATGTATTTTTTTTTTTTCGATTTTCTCTTTTTTGAGGTTTTTTAGTTTTTTAACGTTTAATCCTCGATAATATTTTCATTTATATAATAAAAAATAATAAAAAGAAAGAAAAAGAATTTTCGTGTTATTTCATATAAGGAAGTAAAATTCTCAGTCTTTTGTGATTTTTTTTGCATCATTATTTGTAATTTTCTTCGATAATTATGGTTGTAATGAATTTCCATATACTAAGATTTTCTTTGTTGTGAATTAGTTAGAATAGATTTTCCTGTTATAATGGAGAAAAGTGGCAGGTTTGAGAGAAATATTTCAGTCTTTGTGTGTTAATTAAAACAAAACAATGTATTATTAGTGCACACAGCTACATTCAGGAGGTCATACGGCTTATTTATTATAAAAACATAAAATATTTAACGGACAATTGTGCTTATATTATTCTACAAAAGAGAAAAAACATTTATGTTTAACATTTTAGCAAAGATTTTTTGAAACCTACGTAAATTATAAAAAAAAACGAACAGTCTCATTTGTAACTTTAAATTTAGAAAACTTATCTGTCCATTTTCACAAATACAATAAATGAAATATTTTTTGTGACAAGTCATCCAAAAACATAAATGATTTTAGTAAGAAAGATTGTGCGGCACATCATGCCATTTGTTATTTTATACGATGTGACACTCAGTCTACCAATATTTAAAAAAAAAATATATTTATATTATTAAAAAATGTATAAGAAATTTAATAAAATGGGAAGAGTAGTTTTATAGATTTTAAGAAATTTACGAGTTTAAAAAATATGTAAGAAAGTGGATTAAAATTCTTTCTGCAATTTTTGAGATATTATAATGAACCCAAAAAAATTGCTTTCAATTACTGAAATTCATTTAAATTGGTAAACGGAAAAATGTGGCACGTCGATTTGTACGAAATTTTGTGAAATTATCATTATTAATTTTACTATCTGGAAAGTTGATGTCTGAATGAAATTATAGCGTTTCATATTTTAAGAATTCATTCTACAGCTGGAATGTTAACATGTTTGCAACAAGTTACGCAAATGTTCAAGTGTTATTACACTAGAAATAATAATTATTCAAATATGAAGATTCCCTACCCGTATATGATGGTAATATCCGCCAACCGGATTTCGAAAATTATCGCAGCAAGGAGAAAATCCGCACATAGAATCGTGCGCACTCAATTAATTACCATTTCATAATGGGCATCGGCTTTTGAACTTGAATTATCATCAAAGAAAAATCAATTTTTGTACAACACTTAAATCCAAATCCATTCAAGTGAAATTCTTTGGGAATGAGAACGCGCGCGCGATTTATATATATCATACACAAATAAATATAAGAAGTGTACACACACCTAATCCTAATTTTTTTTTACCATTATAATATTTCCATGTTAATTAAGAGAATATAATTAAAACGCCAGTCGAGCGAAGATTCATATATTAATTTCTTTTTAGGTTTCTGCTCTCTTTATTCTCTGTTACAGTTTTAAAATGGATGGGATACTGAAAACGCATCGTGAATTTACAACTGGCAAGAAAATTAACCTTCGAGTGGTGTTTATGAGCTTCCAACTTAATTAACGAATTTTCTAAGTGATTGGCAACCCTTTTTTTACTAGAATTGCAGACGGACTACAATTATTTTACCCTCTTTACGAGACTGTAAATCACAACATGTGTGTGTTGAAGAGTACAAACAAAAAATCGAACGCATTTTTGTACAGAAGCGAATGGAAAATAAATTCTGCCCGGTGAAAATCTAAAAATGCCACTTTCATTGAATTTTATTGTAGAACAGAAAAGATGAATGAAATTTTCATTAGATTATTTACTTTTTGATAATTTTCCATTAAATTCTTTGGAAAATTCTGATGTTTCTAAAAAAAATTCAGAAAAATTTGCAAAGAAATTTTTCTACATTATACGATTTTCCAGGAAAAAATTCATTATTTGTGTTTTCCAATGCTTTTCAAAATCTGTCATTTTCTTTTTATTTTCCAGAATCTTTGAGACTTTATTTATTTGTACATTTTTTCCATTTTTTGCAATGATAGAGAATAAAAAGAAAGGATTCAACTCATCAATCAATTGTAACAAAAACAAAGAAACAAAATCACAAAATTGTTATCTGCGTTTCGGATTTTCTTAGATAATTATGCGTTTGTCGGATTGGAATTTGTTAGTTGGTATAAATGTTGTAATTTAAAAATGGAGTGGAACTATTATTAAATCAGTTGCACTGTAATTAAACCTGATGGGGTTCGCAGAACGACCATATTATGTACGTACTATTCTTATTAGACTGTAATGAATTTTTTTGCAGTGGGAAGGACATGGCGAGTCATCGTCCACAGGATAGATACAAATAAGAAAATGTTGGAACAATAAGATGTTCCTTAACAATGAAACAAGAAGGAAATTTTTAAACATTTACATTTCGTATGTTCTAACATTTTCCATAAAGAATTCCACTTCATTTCTATTTCTTTTATAAGATAATCCTACATATTTACAAATTCTTGAATGAAATTTAATTAAATCTAGAAGAAAAGCAGCATTTACATGATAACAATTGAAAATATGAAAAATATTATTACACTCCGTTTTCTTTTACAATTGAAAACTTTAGCAAAAAATCTAAAATACTTGTCAATGCCAACAAACTATAAATTCAATTAACAATAAAATAATTTTTGAAAAAGCCAAATCCATACGATAACAAATTTAAGTAAATTTAATTTACTTTTTCGTACGAAACCTCTAAGAAACTTTCAAATATATTTCAGAATTTTACAAATTATGATAAATTGAAGTCCAATTCATACAAAACTACTAATTTTACAAATTGATGTATAAAAAAGCCCAATTTACACTATAACAATTTGAAACATTGTGATTCCATTTTTTTTGCGTATTTTTTTATTTATTTATATTTAGATAGTTTTAAATTTACATAGAAAGGAGCTGCAATAGTACGAAATCACCTTGCATATTTTTAAAGTTTAAAAAGATCATTGAACTGAAATTTCTTTTATTTTAAATAAATTTATTATTCTATGTGAATCAATTTTACGACTCATTCTTCTTGCATACAAAATGTAAGACAACATCCACACATTTCCAATTGGAAACGTTTAATGGTATATAGAAAATCATAGCAGATGGTTGATTGTGGTACATAAATGAGAATGGATACTTCACTTTGCAGATGTAAAACGAAGGTGCGAATATTACAATAAAAATAATTCAAACATCGTACATAAACAAATTTATATTTAGAAGAAATAAAAACAAGTTAAAATGAAAGGAAACTATTTAGTTAATAAATATGGAAGTTCATATTTTCATTTAAATTTATTAAATAGATTAAATTATTTAAATAACTTTCGCGTTTTCCATACATCTGTTTTCTACACTCATTTAGGTTAAAATATTTAATTAAAATTTCAATTTGCAAAATGGTGAGATAAATGCGATATCTAGGTAGATTATTTTGTATGAAAATTCTATTTGTACATTTTTGAGAAAATTTATAAGAAAATTTAAATCCGAATAGCACTTAAATTTTCAATTTGCCAAAGTACTGCCGTGTGAATTGGGTTTTGTTTCCAATTTCTTTATTAAAATTTATAATATTTAAGGTTCTGCAACTTTTGGTCATAAAATTTCAACATCTGAATATATTTGAATTTAATGTTGAAAATTTACAACTTAATTCTTAAAGAGTTCCTTCTGATTTCTAAGAAAACGAAAGTTTTTCAAAACATCAGGACCCGTAAATCTCTTAACTCAATAGATTTTTAATTTAGGTACACTTAAACGTAAATGATAAAAATTTAGAAATAGATGAGTACTACCAGGCATTAATTTCCATGAAGATTATTCTGATTTCCAAAAAATAAGATGATTTTCTAAATTTTAAACCCTTCAACTTATACCTGAATCATTCTACTTTTGAATTCAGGTTAAGTTTACTATAAAAAATTTGAAAAGGATAGATTTCGGACGTTCAAAACTCTGCAACTTCCAAACTTCACAATTTCTAAGTAACTCATTGAATTTGTATAAAACATCATTTAAGAACTTTTAGATGTGTTATCAATTGATGATAATCATTTAGAAAATGTTGATCTGTTCAAATTTGACACATATTTATCTTTAAATAGGCTTCTTTTTATTTAAAAGAAGACAATTTTTAGGAAGTTTAAGATTATAGTACTTCTGACTAGCTAGTTGTACTCTTATAACTTATAATTAAAATTAAAATTCATTCATTAATTCTTAAATCTGCTAGAAATTTACAATAAATTTTTAGAAAAGATGAATTATTGAAGTCACTTAACGAAATTTTAGAATTAAGGCTTACATCTTTATTTACAAAAATTTGCTTCTTATTTTCAAGAGATAAAAAGTTTTAAAATCCTGCAACTTGAATTGACCTAAAATCTGAAAATTTTCGCGGTTATTAACCCGCACGAATATAATTAAAATATTTTCGGACTGTTTTCTAATTAGATAAGACCACCATCATTGTTTCCCCATGACACAAATCCTAGTAATTAAAATTTGAAAATAAATTTACAAATCTGTTAATGAATCAAACGTACGAGCCGTTTGATATATCAACACAAATTAAATTGCAAAAAGAATTGAATTAAACGTTCGCGCTCTGATCGAAATAATGAAATAAAATAACGGAACTTTCAGGTATTTCGGGTGCGCCCATTGGCAGGAAAAAAAGATTGAAAGAATTTACCTGTGGTAATTGTAAACATTAGATGGATTAGAAGGCCCGCATAGAACGGGCCGCATCTTGTCATGGCTGCCATTTCAATGGGGTCAATCACTTTACATCCTTGGAAGAATATTTCAAGATTTTTCCCCCTTCCGGGGGGGTAACAAAAAGGGTACGCTGTAGTACTACACACACACAGAACTTACAGTACTTTTCGGGTATTTAGGTCACGAATGATGCACATTCAAGCGCGCGCGCGCGCTTTTCAATCAAATCAACCGGAACTACTTCAAGCACTTATTAAGGGATGCTCTTCCCGCACTTTTTTTTTATTTCAATTCAAAAAAATTTGTTCTATTTTCCACGCGTTTTTTTTTTATTAAAATTTGTCATTTAAAACTTCTTCGTTTCGGGTCTAAATGAAGACTAGATGTAACGGGTCAGTCGTGACGTGTGCCGGTTCTTCGAGTGTACCATCTGAGGTGGGGATTCTTCATGTGTATGGGGGACTGGTTCTACCAGTGAATGTACTCTTAAAAAACACCGGAAGATATCTTCGTGCCCGATATTATATACACTTGTGGCATTCCTTGCAGGTGGATGCAGAAGTTGTGAGATTTTGAGGTACTCGAGGGAGGTCACCACTTGGAGTATGATTGAAGCCTTTCACTCTAAGAAAGGCAACTACCTAGGTTAGGTCAAGTGCAATAAATATTCTACGTGAACTTTAATTTATGTTATTTACGTAGAATTCAGTTTTTAGGATTGTGAAAGTGTCACGAAATTTTGTCCACATTGGTTCTTATGAAGACGGAAATAAAATGCGCATATTTATTATTTCCTTCTACGTGTAGCTCTACAATTTCTGTTCTAATTTCAAGAGAAGCAAGTGATGAAATAGAACAAGACGGAGGAAGTTGAAGGCCATTAAGCATAAAGATAAAATCCTCTTCCGTAATATCGAATTAAAACGTTATAGAAATAAAATTGGAATTGTGGACGAAAAATCAATAAATAATAAGCAGAAAAATGAAGAAAAGAAAATAGAAACAAAGTGAAAAATACACATAAAAAGATAAAAATCATCAAAAAAAAGCAAAGAACTCATTCTTTGCTTCCTTTTTCTCTAAAAATATAAAAGACCAATCCAAAAAAAGAAATCAGAGAAAACATAAAAAAGAAGACTAAAAAAATAGAAGAAAAGGGATACTTCGTAAGAAGGTAAAGGTAAAAATTTAAAAAATAAAAGAATAATTAAAGAAAAAATATATAGAAGAAAACTTTAATAAAACAAAAAATATGTAAACATAAGAAGGGAAAAAGAAAAAGAGAGGAAAAAAGGTTGCAACAGGAAAACATTAAATGACAGGAAAATGCAAAAAAAGCAGAAGCAAAAAGCAAGAATCCAATCAAAATAGAAGAAAATAAAGACAAAAATGAAAATAAATCAGAGAAATGAAATATACAAAGTGGAGAAAAGAGCTGATGGAATCGAAAAAGATAAGGAAAAGCATAGGAAGGCAAAATTTGTCGATACTGTCTAGGGAAGAAGATTATTTTTTATTTTTTCGTATAGATGGCGCTTCATTTTATGTTACATTTCAAACTTGAAATCTCTCCGCATTTCAAACAAAATTTTAAGTGGAGGTTATTTCATGATTCGTTCTCTTAATCTTCTTAAGGTTTTTTTTATTTAACATTCCGGAAATTTTTAGTTAGAAACTATCAAGCGGCCATATTTGATTTTAACAGCGCCATCTATTTTTATTGTTTTTCCAGATCTCTTTTTTATTTCGTTTAATTGTGAAATAAAATTATTCAGCAATACTAATCAATTTTAAAGTACACTAAGTTATTGGTCCTTCCGGTTTGTACGATCATAAAAATCCTACAGGATGTCTATTAAAATTGGGACTAAGAATGAGTCTATCCGGGTATTTCCTAACATGGTGAAAGTTACATGAGCGCGCCCCATTATAAATGCATCATGCTTCTTTGTAATTTATGCTAATTCCAATTTAAATATTTCTACATTTGCGCGTTCAATTGCATGTACAACATCCAAATAAACTATAACACAATAAATAAAATTTATTAAAAAAAAAAAATATTTTTATTTTATAAATTCTTCTATAATCAGTTTAAACCTGTCCGCAATTTGTTTATGAAATGTTGGAAGTTTTTGTTGTTAAAATGTTTAAAGTGAAATTATTATTATTATTTTAATTTGTAACCGGTCTAGTATGAAGGTGTCTCCATATTGTTTTATTGTAATTGCAAAAAGGAAAGTTGATGTGTAGATAATGCAATTAAAGTTTTAGGAAATGTAAACATTTCCTTGCAATTATTACAAACTTAAAAGCATTCATTAAAAAATTACGAACAAAAAAAATTAAATTTGTAAACATTTTAGTTTTTAAATTATTTTTATTCTTTTATCACGAACTTGAAAAGTTCGTATATGAAATCTTAATGTGTGTGTGTGTGTGTGTGTGTGCGTATGTATTCTCTGTTATTTTGAAGTATTTTTGTATTCTGATCGGAGAATCGGAAAGTTGTACTAATCAAACCAATTTTCAATCGTACCATCTTGGTTCCACTCTTTATAATCAGAAAATTGTATGAAATTATTCATTAAAATCGAAGAAATTTCAAAAAATCTCTTATTCGACCTCTTTCTGACACACACGATCCACTATCGTTACATCTCACTTCCACTCATTCTCACTTTAAAAGTGTGGTCTCTCTCTTAAAAATGTCTAGAGATTTATGGAAAAACGGACCATTTAAAAATATTTTCATCTGCGAAATGTATTGCATCCCCAATTATTATTGCAAATCGGAGAAATTTAAAAAAAATTATTCAATCTCTTTTTAACATCGACCATCGTTACATCTCATTTCCACTCATTGGAAGACGAAAACTAAGAAAAGATTTCATATATGAACATTATTAATAAAAATCCAAGAAATTTCACATTTTCTCTTATTCAACCTCTTTCTATCGCATAAAATAAAATGAATCCCGTAATCATTTGAATGTAATTTGAAAAGTTAGCAGGACCGAGGGGATGAGAAGGAATATTGTTACCATCTTACTTATAATTTATTTATTTTGGTAATGCTGTCAAGCATTCTCAACTGATTACAAGTAAATTAAACCGTAATAACAAAATAACTTATCAAAAAAATTAAAAAAGAAACATAAGAATCATTAACTAATTTGAGAAATTTATTTAAAATTTTTATTGCAAATGAAATTTTATTTTATTTAATAAAATTTGAAAATAATTTGATTATTTATTAAAAACAAATTGACATATTTCTGACAATAAAATATTATATTCATTATGAGATGTCCTGTTGCTTTTATTTATTTATTTTTGGATTAATCCATGAAATGGTTTTATATTAAACAAATTGACGGTAGTACACCAATAAATTTAATTTGTTTCGGTAAATATTTATCCTTCACCTCCGCAAATATCCTTCCTCTCTTTATTTAACAAATTTCTAACTGTTAATTGTTGTACCTATACATAATTTTTGCTAACCGTTATTCAATATTGGTATCTTATAAATATTATTTTCCTCTGTATGTTAGAAGCACCGTTATTTAAAATTGAAGTCACCAATTGCTAAATTAATAACAATTGATTGAAAAAAGAATTTAGATGTTAAAAGATTCTGTGGGCTCGTCCGGGATTTGAACCCGGGACCTCTCGCACCCGAAGCGAGAATCATACCCCTAGACCAACGAGCCGATGCGCGATTTGTTCATTATAATGTCACTAATATACCACGGGGGTCATGTAAATAAAAATCAAATAATTCCATAGATTATTCCAACATTTACTGCACTAATATACAATAATTCTCATAAATACAATCTAATAGAAATTTAAATCTGAATTTTGAGAAGGGTAAATTTGTCTAGTCTACTAGGCAACTCTACTTACACTATTTTTTGAAGTTTCAAAAGTAATATACAGATGGCGACAGAATCGAAAAATCTTGAAAACGATACAAACCGTTTGTAAAATATATTAAAAATTTTCTCTATACATAAAATCCCAAATAAATCGTAAAATCAATGAAATAGAATGAATAAACCAAATTAAAATTTAAATATTAAAATTAAAGTCACAAAAATTGAAGAACCTTTCAAAATATTCAAGAATCTTCTACGATATCAAAGAATCTAATAAAAAATCTAAAAATTTGTTAATAAATTTGTAAAATTTAAGAAAGAAACTTTTTAGTTTACTGTTATTCCACAATTTACTCTTTTATTACCATCTCTTTCACTTAACTAATTCAAAATTTTTAAATATTTCCACTTTAAATCCTCAATTCACAGAGTTTTGTGTTAGGCAACCAAATTTACAACTACCTGTTGCATTTAAAAGTTTTCCTGCAGATGTCGCTTGAAATTTCAAATCTACAAAATTGTACAAAAAAACTCAAATCCCAATTTATTTAAAAATCAAATTGGATTGATTTTAAACTTTTTAATTAAATGTTTCTTTAATTTCTGATTTATTTTAATTAATAAAAGCACTAACCGGTTTGAATTTGAATTGGAGGAAGCCATTTTCCTATCTACGCACAAAGAACTCCGACCACATTAACCCCCAAATCAATTATTGTTGTAATTTTAATTTAAATGTGAATAATCAATTAAATCCCTTCCTTTTTAATTAAGTAATTTTGTTTTTTTATATGTTTATAAATCCCAAGTATTCCCTTTTTTTAACTGATTTCTTCAAAAATGAGTGGTAATAAGTCGGATTATTATGAAAGGGGTGAAATGATTGGAACAGGTAAGTTTTATAAAAAATAATGTTAATTTGTGTTGATTATATCCTTGCAGGTGCTTATGGGACTGTTTTTAAAGCGTACGATAAGCGTACGAATACCAATGTGGCTTTAAAGCGGGTTAAGGTGCCCTTAACCGATGATGGGATTCCTACCAATACATTAAGGGAGATCGCTTTACTTAAACAATTGGATACGTACGAACATCCAAATATCGTGAGATTGTTGGATATATGTCATGGAAGAAGATCAGAAAATGAATTGATTATGTGTTTGGTGTTTGAACATCTTGAACAGGATTTAGCATCGTATATGGAGAAATGTTCAATAGGGATTGGGAGTAGGAGGATACAAGAAATTAGTCGGCAGATTTTGCAAGGGGTTGATTTTTTGCATAGTCACAGGATTATACATCGGGATTTGAAACCGCAGAATATTTTAGTGACAAAAGAAGGGAATATTAAACTTGCCGATTTTGGACTTGCAAAGACTTATGATTTCGAAATGAGATTAACTATCGTGGTAAGATTCTCAAGTAGCTTTAGATTATTCAGATTGAATGAAGTTATAATATATTGAGAGATTTTTCTTGAAGCTGTAACTTTGAAGATAAACATAAAGACCCCTCTTCACAATGACTTCTACCATCAGGTAGAGGGACATTGGTTTGTAGTGCTCAGTTAACTTGTAAATCTTGAACTTTAAAACATTTTCTAAATCCACTTAATAACAAGAGCAAATTTTGAAATCAATTTTTGAGTTGATGATTAGGTTGGAAAAAGAAATAAAAGAAAATGTCATCACATAAGTACAATAAATTTATTTTTATCTTATAAACATTTTGAAAATATTTAAAAACTTAGAATCTATTGAATAATCCAATAATGGCACGTATCATATAATACATCTGCCCCAAAAAGTGCAGAATCAGGAAACTTAATTTTGCAATATGCATTGCGAGTGGTACCATCTGCATTAAAATGGCTATTTTATGAAGTAATTGAGTATTTCCAACTTTTTTTTGGGATCTTCATCATTGTACTTTTCATAAGCAGCGGCTAAGCTTTGCAAAATGGGGCCCACATAATCCATAGAACGTTTTTGGCGTGGATTTCCCTCAATTTCCAAAGCACGATTGAAATTTGTTGATAAATTGTCACATCCGAAGAGATAGCAGATTTTATATGTGATGAGAGGAAGAAGAAGTGAAGCAACTGCTACAATTCCAGCAACCACAACAACAGCTGCAGTTGCAGTTGCAATTATTGCGAATCTATTATGAGCGGGGTAATATGCTGGTGGATATTCTTCAACAGGATCTTCATTTTTCATTACAACACCATCTTTGTTGTATTGTACCACTTCGCTGCATGAAATTATGCAGAAAAGGGCAGAAACGAACAACAGTTGTAGTTGCATACTTTAAATAAACAACAAAACAATAAATTTAATAAAAAATTAGTTAAATTATGAAATATAAATTTAAAATTTTTATTTTTACCTGGATGTTGTGATGTGTTCTGTTTGAAACAATGTTCTGAACTGATGTATAAGTGGTAGTTTTGCTCTAAAATATTTTAAGCAGGTAAATATCCATACACTCACCCCACCCTTCCAACCCCTGCCTAACAAAATCTTCAATTGTCCTTGTGTTAGATTGTACAGGTTGTTTATTTCTTCTAACTTCTTATCAGGTAGATGTAAATATCACAAAGAGCAGTAAAAATTCCTTTCAAAAAAGCTTTTAGATGTTTCAATCATAAATTTTTGCATGTGAAAGGTTTAAGTGGAATTGGGTACAATAGATGTTCAGTTAAATGGAAATTTTGTTTGAAAATTTAAAATTTAGATTTTTAATGATTTTGTTTGGAAACTGTTGAACAAAAACTTTTAGATTTTCTAATATTCCTCTATTTTTCATTAAATTTCAGCTTCCGACTTTGTGTTATTTAAAATACTTTCAAAATGCATTAAAAATTCTTTGAAAAATCAAATCATGAGTCATTTTGTATGATGATCATCATCAATATTATCAATGCAAAAATTGGTTGGGTACTGGTCTACGTATATTTATATATTCTTGAAATTTTCCAAGTTTTTTTACGTTTCTAAAATCTTTTTTTTTTCGTTGAAACATTTTTGCATATTTCTTTAAATTGTTTATTTAATTTGTAAATTGCCTGTTTAATCATCATTATTGTTATTATTAATCTAAAGATTGGTTAGATACAATTTTCCTACTTTGTACAATGTAATAATCTAAAAAAATATTATATTTTATTGTTTCAGGTAGTTACTTTATGGTACAGAGCACCTGAAGTATTATTACAACTCTCATATGCTACGCCTGTAGATATATGGTCTGTGGGATGCATAATTGCTGAATTATACGCAAGAAAACCTTTATTTTCTGGTAGTACAGAGATCGATCAACTTAATAAAATTTTTAGGTAAAAGTAATTCTTAGCTTTACTGCGCAGTTTTTGAAATGATTTTGTTTTAGAATATTAGGCAAACCGACATTAGAAGATTGGCCTGAAGAGAACACCATCAAATACAATTATTTCAATGTTAATGAGACTGTTGAATTGACTGATGTTGTACCTAATTTAACAGAAAATGCTCTTGATTTGATTATGGTAAGATGAGTATCAGAGTCACATTTACATTCTGTAGAGAATTTAAAGTTCTAAATACAAAGTTTTTTGTATGTAATGAGATTTTTTTATGGATCTGATTTGAGGGTGTTCGTATTATGCATTTCATGCTTGTTATTGTAAATGTAACATGTTGTAGATATTACGCCAATAAGAAATGTTTTATTTTCAGAACATGCTGCTTTTCAATCCTCTCAACCGCTTAAATGCTTCTCAAGCTTTAAAACATGCGTATTTTACTGAGGAACCTCTTGATTCTTGATTGATTAATTTTTTAAAAAACAGTTTTTACTTATAATTTTTAATAAATATATGAGAAAGAAAATTTTTAGTTTTGTCTCTCCCTTCTCTGCACTTGTTTTTTCCCATTTTATTCATTTCGTTATTTTAAATAAATAATGTTTCTTTCTATTTTACACTTCTTTTTTCACCTCTCGCATATTTTATTTTATTTCGATTCTTCTGAAAACTTTAAAATTAAAAATATGAAACAATTTAAAATGCAGATAGAAAAACTCGAAGAAAAAAAATCGTGAACGCATAATGTGTACATACATAATTAATTTTCTATTTCGTATTATTGATTTTTAATATTTTTTGACTATTAGTTTTAGTATAGAAATAATTCAAATTCTTTTTATAAAATTCTCTTTATTGTCATTCATAAACTACCAATACATATTCATCATAATAATAATTAAAAAAAACACAATTTAATAGAATTATATACAATCTTAACAAGTTATTGAATCATAAATAAATTTATTTACATGAGAATTTAAATAAATAATTTTAAAATAGGCTTGACTACGCCTGGAAAGGCACATCTTTGGAGGGGGCGATTTTTTGTACATGCAATGTAATACTTAGATATGCAACACACGTTACACAAAAATAATAATTTTTGTATTTTGGGTTGCCTAACGTTCATCTCGTTTTTCTTTAAACGGTGAATCCAGGTGCGCAATGTTGCACCCTATTATCAGGTGGAGGTTCCTTACAACAGTAACTAGCTACTACGCCGGAAGAAGCAAGGAGTAATGATAGACCGGAAATTCCACATACTGCACCGGATGTCATGTCCGCTAATGGGGTGCCTGGTTTCGGTTGCATGAACAAAAGTACCAGGAGGCCGGCACAGGTCAGCAAACTGAAGATGCTTAATATTACGTAACCTGGAAATAAGAAACGTGCATGGAATATTTTCAATCATTAAATACAATATTTGAATATAATTCAAGAATTTAAAAAGATAAAATGACCAGAATTTTTAGTCATTGTCGAAAAACCGTAAAAAATATTGGCAAATCATAATCTTTAACATTTTCAATTTTTAGGATTTTCGATTTTTCTTGCTTTGATTTTTTTGCTTTAACTTTTCAGTTTCCTTTCGTTTTCTTCCAATTCTTCTTTATTATTTTCTTTATTTCTAAGGCTTTCCCTTGCTTTTTAATTTTTTTAATTTCTAACTGGAATATTTAGGGAATATGTAAGATGAAATTTAAGAACTTCGTATCCATTCAAGAAGTCTCAAGAATTATAGAAACTTTAAGAACTGAAGAAAATTAGAGAATTTTTTTCATGTGGACGCTTGTAGTGCATTCGAAAAAAAAACATGAAAATACGATTTTTAGAAAAGTGACAAGAAAAAACTTAAATTGTTTACAAAACAAACAGGTTTTGACTTTTTTTACCTAAAATTACGGAAATCTAGTTTAACAACCCGAATTGGTATAAAAGAAAAAAGAATTAAACCCAGACTTGGCTTGCTAGACGTTTTCGTAAGAATTCCAAAATTCGAAAATTCTGAAGAAAAATTGCAAAAATCAAGTATTAATTTTTCTTCAACATTTTTAATGTTTTTAAATATTCCTTCAAGTTATTTTTTTCTTAATCGTTTATAAAAATCAAAACATGGAAAGTTTTAGAAAGTAGCAAGTTAGCCACTAAATTTTATTTAATGTAGAGATGAAGAAAAGCAAGCAAAAAGAGTCAAAAAGCCTGAAACTAAAAAAATAAAAAAAACCAATATCGTAATCACTTTCACCCGTACAATCTCACCTGAAATGTAATTCCTATTCGGTAACCACCTCACATTCCTGGATCTATACCCCATCAAGCCGAACAATAAACAAGTAAATCCAGAAATCATCCCAAAATCCAAGAAATAAGATCTCTTCATAAAAGAAATCATATAAAAACACAAACCGGAAGTTAAACCCCCACAAAGTATCAACATGAAAGCAGCTACTGCAAGAGTGGCCTGCACTTGGGGCTTCTTCATACTCATAAAAGTTGTTTCGCTATAAATCGAGTGCGCGGGACTCGAACAAACCATGGGGGCAACAATTGCATGCTGCTTATTCTCATTGTTACGAGTTGCAATGGAATAATTTAGTTTCTGTTGGGCTCTTGGAGTTGGTTTTATTTTCATTTGTTGAGGAGTCGTTGGGGGTGAAGAAATTTGTTTCCTTGGGGTTGTAAGTAATTCGTGAAGTTTTTTGGTAGCAGCTGGGTTCCCTCTTGGTTTTGGAGGAGTCCCGCGATCTTCGTAACTATCGGGGATGTATTCGTAACGACCTGGAGATTTTACTTCTTCTTGTGTGATCACCGCGTAACGAGCTTTATTAGGGTTGGGGATTTCTTCTAAGGGCACTAAAGCGTATCGGTTGGGATTTTTTGGAGGGAGTGGTGGCGGTGAAATATCTTCAGGGTGTATTATTGCGTATCGATGGATGCGTCCCGTGGAAGCGTCGATTTCTTCATGGTACCTCACCCTATTTTCTTGTTGTTCTTGCATTGGGATGTATTCATATCTACCCCTTTCAAAGTTTTTATTTTCATTATGCACCACCACGAATTTTTTTTCTTGTATCGTCCCCGAATCATCCACTATCATCTCTTCATAAAATTCTTGTTCTTCGTATCTCTGATGGTTGGGGGTTTGCGCTCCTACCGGCGATTGCCTTATGTTCGGGCTTTTACATCTTTGATTGTAAAATTCGCTTTGTTGGCAAAATGCTGGATTACTGTAGGAATTCACGGGGTGGTTCGACATTTTTTTTTTTTTAATTTTTCTTAAGCGCGCAGATTAGAAGAACGCGGTTTGAACCGGATGTGCACAGAAGTGCTGGTTGTTGATGACTGAACGCTCGCGCGGGTTTTTGGTGTAACGGCTGTTAGGGGAATAGGGACCAGCTGCATATGTTTAATGTCATGTGTGTGTGCTCAAAAGGCATGGGGTAGATAACAGTGGCGTACATTGCAAACAAGCGTGCCCTTTATTTTTTTCAAAAATTTTGAGTAAAAATCAAGTAGGCTTTTAAAATTGTTTCGAAGATTTGGAAAGAGAACAAATTTTAATTTTTTTTTTGTTTTTCTGCATAAATTTCAAAAATTAGATTTCTAAAACTATCTAAGAAAATACAAAAAAAATTTTTTTTTCTTAGAAATCTAATAAAATATTAAATTGGAATACGTCAAAAAGTTATTTAAACTCGGCAAATCAGCAAAAAGGCAAAATGTTATCAAAAAAACTGTTAAAACGAAAATCAGGAAAATTTATTAAAATCATGAAAAGTTAACAAAACATCTAAACGAGAAGTATCAAAATTGAATGCAATTATATCAAAAATGAGTTAATCAGGACTTATCAAAAAATGTAAAAAAAAATCAGCAAAAATTTGAAAAATCAGAATGTAATCGAAAGAATATCCAAAACGAATTCAGTGATATCAAAAGATAAGTTAAAGGAGCAAAATATTAGCCAAAATAAAAAAGAAACAACGAAATTTTCCAGTTTTTCTTAAATTTATTATTTTAATTGCATTTTATCGCTATTTGATTATTTTAAATTTTAAATGTATTCTACGCCGCTGTAAAGTATTAAAATCGCCCTGCCCTAACTTGAATACAAATAGGGCAAACGTATAAAGCGCAAAGTATTTTATTTTAGATCTAACAATAGAGCGTAGTGTTACGCACCCCAATTACGCAAATTAATTTGCGCAACTTACATATTAAAAGAATAAATACGTCTAGAAGATTATTTCCGTTTTTTTACTTAAAATCTTTACGAGATAAGAGAGACAGGGAAAGAAAGAACATTTGGCACTTTTGTGAGGTAGAAGAGGTGGAACGTGCCGGTTATTAACGTCCCCACCGTGTTCCGGCACGTGTTTACAGACGCAGCTGCTTCAACGGAACGAATTTATTGATTGTGATCCAAAAATTTTCATATAAAAAAATTCAATTTTTGAAAACAAAAAAAATTACAACAAATATTCAAAATTAAAAAAAAAATATAGAAAACTGTAATTAATTTTTTAACATTGTGATTATTTTGCATATAGTGCAATGTATACAAATCCATGATGTGAAAGCATTTTTTGAAACTAAAGGAAACAATGGTGCGAATTTAAAATTGTTTTTGCCAAATTTATGCAACCGCACAAACTAAGAAATTCTGGGCTGTGAAGTGAGTTCTATTTGATTTATTATTTTGAAGTTTGGCACTACTGCAGGCCAACGATGTGACGTAAAACATAACCTATACAGATATTTTTACGTCGAAGGTTGGGAAAAATTTTAGCGCGAAATTTGAAAAACGTGTGTGACAGCCGGATAGACGGATGAATAAAAGTAACTTTAACAGAGTACGTTTGTGTCAAAATTGAGCGATTGAAAAATTTATGAATTAAAAAAATCGTAGTAGCAAAAAACACAATGAAAATTTTGTTTTTTTTTACCTCGTAACTAAAGAAATGAAAAAGATTAATATATTGAAACCGAAATGTCATATTAGAGTGAACAATGTACGCACATAATTTGGCATAAATTTCCGTACCGTACGGTTCTTCATTTTATATTTTGGTGAGTCTAGAGGGCGCAACAGAAATTCAGATGGTAAGTTAAATTTTTTTAAGGGCGTGCACACAAAAAAAATGGGAATATTACATTCTATTGAAGAGGGATGTTATAAAACACCAAAAGACTTTATTTATGACAGCACAGATTCTGAAATTACATTGGAGGAAATTTCCGGTACTTTCAGAAAGCGGGATGATGCAAAAAATTTTTTTGATGAAATTTTGATGGTCTGTCACGATCTTACGATATGTAAAATAAAAAAATCTGACATTTCCGCTGACATGAAAGGTGCTTTCAACGTCAAACCGGAGATTATAAATTCAATTAATTCACTTTTGGAAAACTCGAAGGTTCCTATAAAATCCAAAATGAAAGAATCTCTTACTTCTCTTGGTACCGGAAGTTTCCTAAATGTCAATCCGAACGTTGATTCAATTTCGGGGGTCGATAAGGATCCCGGTAAGTATAAAAATTTTGTGTGCCGCAAATATTAAACCTAAAATTGATTTTGAAATCTCCAAAAGTGTCCCAAAGATTTGTTAGATTTTTTATTTTTTAGAAGTAATGCACAATTTTCAACGATATTCAAGAGAGCCACCTGAGAAAGATCAGAATATGAAAAGTTGCTCCTCCCCACAGTCCCGGAAGTATTGCAGAAATAGCAGGAATATTTCTGATGCTCACGTTTCCTGCAGAAATCAGGGCTCTTTGGATATCGAAAAGTCGAAAGGTATTACCCCCCAGAAGGATTACCGGAAGTGCGTGGTAGGAGGGGAAGATCATCCGCCTTTGATCCCTTCTCCCCCACCTCCACCGATTCAAAGCGGATCTAGTAGGATCCGAAATTCGTTTAATTATACGGGCGAGAGAAAATTTCATCTGCCCTCCACTTCCCCCTCCCCTATACCCCCACCACCTCCCTACAATCAAATGTATAGTTTTAAACATCATCAATTCCCCTATGAGGAACCTACGGATAGTACCAGTTACAGCCGTGCAACTTCTTGTTGCAGCAGGAAATGCAGTGGATATGACCAGTGCTTAAGGCATAGGCTATGCAAATGTCAATGCCTATGCGATTCCGAACATTACTACGATGACCAACTCAGTTGCTCGGAAAGTTCAGATTTTATGAATTTAGCTTACCAGCGCACTGGTGATTATCCTGAATTGGTGGACGAACTCGAGAATACCCTTTCTCAACGTAATAGGATTCGCGTGCAAAAAACTAGGCAGCAATTTGAAATTTTAAGTAGGCAAAACAAAAATTTGGAGAAACCCATTTTTGATGATGAAGCGAGTCTACACAATCACACCCACCATACTACTCATACGCAAAAACGAACTAACGAGTGTTGCAAATGCCCCTGTTGCACCGAAAGGGCTGAAAGAACAGCAGGAGGGACAAGTTCTAGGAATAAACGAGTCCCTCATTCTGGTTACGTGGAAAAACTCGCGAGGTATATGGATCCGAATTCTGAGAAGAATCGAAACGGAACTTGGCAGATGGATTCAAGAAAAGGAGAATGGGTGAAGGTTTTGCCAAGGCAAAACCAGTATGATTTTGAGAATCATTACCCCCCTTTACCCCCAAGACCCTTATCGGCGCATGTATATGATGAGCGTGCGAATAATAGGAGGGAGAGGGAGTACAGTCCCCAGCCTCATCCTCCTCCAAAAATGGACCAACATTGTTCATGCAATAAATGCAGCAGGCGTAGTAGATCATGATTTTTTTTGTAATAGTGTACTATATTCATATGCCAAATTATGGAAAAATTGTGAATGTATCAAATTTTTGTGATTGTCAATAAAAAGAGCAATTTAGATCGAATATATACTTTTAAAAGCGAAAGAAGTTTGTTTCCATACCGACAGGAAGACCATAAGAAATATATGGAACATTTACACCGCAATCAAACAAAATTCATGAATTTTCATTTTTGCATCAATTTTATGATAAAAACAAATTTCAACAACATTTTTTTATTGAACATCAATAAACACATTACATAGAATATTCAGTTCAGTTATACGATTACCATCAAATTTGGCAACATTGTTAATATATCTTATAACACACATTAAAAAATATAAGTATATACAAAATGTGACTGTGAAAGAGAGAGATATGCAAACTGGACGTACAACGAGTTTTTCAAGGATTTTTCTTTTTACTTAAATTAGGCCATGAATCTTTTTTCGATGTGTTCTAGACTTAATCTACTCATCTAACAAAAAGAATCCCTTAGAAGATTAACTTAAATGCGCCAATTTTATTGATACCGAAAATGCATTCAAATTCCTATAAGAAAACTTCGCTCCACTTTCATTTTCTACCTACTCATTTTAAAAGTCGCGTTTTTTGCATTGTGATTGTTATTATTTAGAATAAAGAGAAATCAAAATTATACTCTTAAAGCACCATCTTTCATTGATTAATCAAATTGAGGTTATGTTCATTTATGGACAGCACATATTTATAGTTAATCTTCTAAAGAATAAAACACGAGAAAATTATTTATAGAGGAAAATGTCTCTAGTTAGTTTCACAAAGCGGAATAAGCTACACACATTTCTAAACCCCAAAGAAGAGTTTAGATAGAATTTTTTTAACAATTGTCATATATAGTTACATACAAACTCTGTTCTAATTTTTTTTTTTTTTCACAATAAAAAATATAAATATCAATATATTCATCAACAATATAAACTATTTCACGATATGAATTTAATTTTCTGATATTTCAAATTTTTAGGTTAGGAAACAGTTTATAAAAGTCCATCCACACAATTTTAAATTATTAATTTGCATTGCAAAATATACACCCACCGCTATTCTATACCTACTTGATATATTTCATTTTTCAAATTGTTTTGATATTTCCATTAACAGTGACCAAAATGAGTACTGGAAAGTGTGAACGGGCCCTTATTTATTTTACTTATTTATAATAAGATATGATTGTGCAGGAAACAGTTAATTGTGCTGATTTGCGTTAAAAATGATATGGTTTCTATCAAAAAAAAAAAAAAAAAAATTAAAT
Organism: Coproporus ventriculus; assembly: GCA_027574865.2. NCBI lineage: Eukaryota > Metazoa > Arthropoda > Insecta > Coleoptera > Staphylinidae > Coproporus > Coproporus ventriculus. The sequence continues at coordinate 14,546 of JAODAH020006937.1, read as the reverse complement.
ACAACGGCGATATCTATCGGACTGTTTCCCTAACGACTAACTCAAGTCTTTTTTTAATTTATTTTTTTGGTGTTATTTGACAAAAAATGCGAGCGCGCGATAATTTTTTTCTTGTTTGGTGTTGTGCTATGCTTTTATTTTATTTTTATAAAGTTGGCAACGTTTTAATAGGACGTGTGATAGTTTTTAAGCAGAAGATTCTTCTTCCTGATTGTGTTTTGCGATTGCCAGGAGAATCATTGTGAGTTCTTTTCTGTTGATTTTGCCGTCTTGATTGTAGTCGACGCCTCTGAGGATTGTCTCTTCGAAATCTAGAAGGTCTTGGGCATCATAGTCCTGAGAAATGCACAAAAAAAGTTAAAAAGTGAAAAGTGGAAAAATCTAAAAATCAAATTTTTCATTAATTTTAAACATTTTCTTTCCATAATTGTGGTACGTGTGGCAACATTGATCGGTATATTTTTCCTCAATGTATTTTTCCACTTGATGTATATTTGGTTGCCTACATTACAACATAATGTCCTAACTATGAACACTAACATACTATTCATTCATTTACCTTCTTAACAAGTTCCAAAAGATCTTTTAGGAAACCCCTTAGTTCCTCATTCTCGATTGTCCCATTATTATCCTACAAGAAAATGATAAAAAATTAAAACAAACGACTCAGAAAAATCAATTACAACAACTTACACGATCGTACAAAGAGAACACCCTTTCGATATCATCCTTTGTAAGCTTAGTGGCCCCCTACAAACATGCAAAACATATTTCAAAAACATATAACATAAAAACAACACATGTATGAACATTTATTTCTCTTGTATGTATACATTGTATGAAGTGGTCACGATGTGTGAAAGAAGCGGAGAGAGATGTAAAGCACATACACACATTAAAGAGTTAGGAGGGTACAATGGGAAACCAAACATCATAGATTGTGATTCTGTGATTGTATTTAAGCAGAAGAAGAAGATACTTAGGTGGTTTAAAGAAACAGGAACATGCGAGTGGAAATAGGATCATTCTATACACAAGGCGAAATCTTTTCAACATTAAATACAATAAGTTTCTCGTTCAAACATTTAACGAAAAAAAAAAAAAGATTTAGAAGTTATGTTTTACTTACTTCTATTCCTTCCTAGAGATAGAATAGCGCGAGAAAGACAAGACACAGATAAAGCCGTGCAGATTAAATTAGTTTTTTTAAGTACCTTGAGCGGTTTTAATCGAATTTAAATTGTTTTTAAGAGCAATTTCGGCACTTAGAAAATAAAACCAGCTGACAAGTTAATATTAAAGATAATCTTATAACAGTTTAGTTCCCGGATTTAATCCAGTAAGGAAGTAGGTGAATGAGAAAGAATTGATCAATTCACACTTTTCTACTTGTTCTACACTAAACGTTTTTATATTTAAATTTCGGAAGTTAAACTACTTCCAGATTACCTTAATGGCTTAATTGGTCTGCTTGGGACTTGTATTGATGCCAGGTACTTCTAACCTCAAAATATCCTTTTGGTTTGGAATTTATGTGACTTGGATGTTCGATAGTTTGCTTAATTCTTGTATTATCACGCACTAATAATCCATATTTTAATGAAAATTTATATTGCGCGTAGAAATTGAGCATATAACTTGCAAACTTATTCACAATATTTAGAGTTTATTTGTAGGTTATGTTATTATCTACAATTTGAAGTTACGTTTATAAGTTGTTTAAGTGCCTCCATATTTCCCGGGGATTGTTTCTGTTTCGGATCCGGATACACTTCAGCGTAAAACGTTTTATTGTGTAACCCCTTGCAGTTTTAATCATATAATTAATTTTGATTTAAGTCCCTGCAGCAGAAGATATAGGTTCTTCAAATTTTTCATATAGAAACCATTTGGTAACATTTGTGCATTGTAGATTCTGGTGCAGTACAACATAGACTACAGCTGGTGCACTGGTGTCATCATTGTACAAACCAATTTTTCTTAGATGCTTCCTAACCGTCATTTGGCCCGTCAAGAGTTATATGTTTATCTTCAGCTGCGTCCCATTTAATGTCAGTGGTTTTGCAACATGATTAGAGTCAGGTCTCTTTATAACGGCCTTCCTGTGATTGAGACCTGGATAGAGACTGCTAGACGACATGATGAGGCAGATTCTGGTCCTATAAATTGAATAGAAGCTACCTGTCTTACTAGCTCGTCAGCATTTTCGTTTCACTAAATTCCGGGGTGACCTGGAGTCCAGACAAGTGTGACCTTGTTCTGTCTGGCCAGGTCATTGACGTTGTCAAAACATTCCATTACCAATTTGGACGAAATTTATTGATTCTCACATATTACGTAATTGCTTAAGAAATTGATGCGAAATTGCCCAGTTGACCAAAACCTGTCTTCATATTTTCGCTGAAGATACCTGATCTACGTACGTCTCTCTTCAGTTTTTCTATTCATTTCGATCTGAAATAGTCACCTTAAAGGATTCTTTTTCAAGACAAGCGTCTTCATTGCAGCGTTGGGCGTCGTTCTCATCACCCCAGTTATGTTGAGACAGGCAAGTGTTTGAAAGTTGATCAATCGACTTGTATAATGGTGTTTTGTGTGACCTTTAGTCACCACAGCTGGGCAGCATACATGTTGCAGGTCGGATTAGTCTGATATAAAGCCAGTAAGTATACCATCAATGATGTGAACCCCCATTGTCTATTATACATTCGTCTAATCACGGCAAAGGTAATTTTCGATTTACGTACGGTTTTTGAGATATGTTGGTTCCGGGTAAGGTTATAAATTAGTTTACCCACAACTCTATTTTACAACAATACAAGTCATCAAACAGATCCAACATGTTTAAATACTATCAGCATTAGTTTTACCATCCGAATTTGCCCGTTTAAAATTATTAAATCGTTTTATTTTAAATTCAGTGCACAAAGAGTAGTGCGCTTGCTATAAAAGGGAAAGTATAATAAAATAGTGTTAAAGAGTAAGTAGAATTGCGCTTAAATTTTGTGTAAATAATTCCAATTTGTTAAATTTGCAAATTTTGAGTGGAACAATTTTTTGGGGAACGGAGGGGGACACGTACCTTAAAGACTTGTCGGCATAAAAAGTTCTCTCTGACTGGAAGTAACCTAAAAAATAAAAATAAAAACAAATCAAAGATCTAAATTCATTGATTTTTAGTGGTTTTACTTTGCCATTTCTGATAGTTGAAGTCTTCCATCTTTGTTCGAATCGAAAACTTGTAGCTGAAAAATTAGTTTTTCTTTTGTTTTGTTTTTTTTTATTTAAAAAATGAGGTTATGTTTACCATAGTATCAGTGTATTCGATGAGTTTATCTTCAGAGACATCATTGATTTTCTTTGCTTCTTTTAGTAAATCGCGGAGGAAGTTCTAAAGAAGGAGGTTATCTGGTTTTGTTGGTTTGAAATTAGTGTTTGATTACTTACTTTGAGTTCGTCTGCTTCAATGTAACCACTTCCATCCGTGTCGTATTCTCTCCAAATCTGCAAAATGGTTGTGTGTTATTGTGTAAGTCAAAACGTTCAAGAGGTATTAGAAGAAGATTGTAGTGATGGAGTCCAAACTTTTATCCCGATTACAATTCAAAAAAATTTGGGGCAATACTACAATGAAAACTTTTAGCTCAAATTTTTATCTATTATATTTTTATAGAGTATCAAAAATATGCAATGACTTTAGATGTCTAAAGTAATATTAGAATGACAGAAGTTAAATTTTGATCTTGAGCAGTGCTACCCAGATATATACCGCCCCCTTAAAAAAAATAAATAAAAATAAAAATATTCAGCGCCTATCTAGATTTTTAAACCAATGATTTCCTTTCAACTAAAAAAAATTTTGGCGCCCCCGCCCCCCAAAATCTTGACCTTTTCTTTAACATTTCCTTAGAACTTTTAATTTTAAGAAAGAAAAGACAAAATTACCTTCATGAATTCTACGCTCGATTCCAGTGGATTATCGAATCTGAAAAGTAGTAGGAAATTCTCCTCCATTGGAAGTAATTGTGCAAGCTGTACAAAACAAAAAAAAAAAGAAACAAAAGCAAATATAAACAAAAGCAATCATCAACAAAATATACTTCTCTGATATCAATCTTTCCATCTTGATTGTCATCATACGCTTCCATGAAACACGCCTTCAATTCAACTAACATTTCATCTGAAACAGCCTGAAAAAAAAATAGAACCTGTCAAATCGATAAAAGTACAGGATGTGACCCTCTTACATCAGGTGAAATATCCGTAGCATTTGCACTCGACACAAATTCTTTCAAAAATCCATCAAGTTCCGTTCCTTCGATGTATCCATTTCCTGCAACGAAATAAAAAAAGGAATCTTTAAAAGATATTTAAATTATAACGAGTTTGAACTTTAGCACAACTTTGAAAGAAAGTAATTAATTCATAATTCCTGTTGCTCATTCTTAGAGGGAGAAAGAGATATTTACCGTCTTTATCGTAATGGCTCCATACTTCCATGAATTGATTTGCTGAGAGTTTTTTAAGCTCGCGCGAGTCCGGATCTCGATACTGCCTCATAAAGTTCGTCGCTTTTTCCAAGTTGAGACGCTTGTTAGCGTGCTGCTCTGCAGTTGCTGAACTCATTCTAGAATAAAAAAGAAGGAAACATTTAAAACTTTAAAATGAAAATTCATTAGAAATTTTTTAATTATAAAAAAAGCACAAATGACATGATGATATTTCCACTCTTTCAAAATTTTTGGAGATTGCTCAAATTTTTTTCTTAACCCTAAATTTCTTAAACGAAATCAAATTGCAGCTGCAATTTGTTTGCTGTAATGTTCTTTAAAGCAAAATAATAAAATAGTTATCCTTGGACAGATAACGATCAGCTTTTATTAAACTAACAATAACGTATTCTTAATTGTTCAAAGATGAAATGTGTAAATTATTTCAATTTATTTATTTATAAATGTTATAATTAAAAACAATTATATTATTATTTATTCATGCACAGCAATTTTTTCGCAAGGACTCATTATATCTTCGCATCAAATGCAAATTGAAATAATCATTTTTTTTTTCTTGGAACTTTTTATTGCTTCGTCCAAACTCGAAATGAATTGAAACGAATTCAGAATACAAAATTTTTCCACTTGATTCGAAACGAATATTTTAATTTTAATGAACTCGTTAACATAAAATTAACATACACTTCAAATTATAAATTATTTTACTATGATACCAGAATTTTTAAGAACTTAACAATACCGCAAATATTTTTTCTATGTTTATTATTTTTTCTTCTTCAAATTTTCATATATTTTTTTTAAGTTTCTAATGTTACTATGAATTTTCCAATTTCTTTCTTCAATTCTCGAACATTTTTTAAGTAAAATTTTATTTGTACTTGTATTACATACGTCTCTCATTAGTTATCAGGCATGATGATCATTCATCTATCATCATCTACATCTTATTTTTATCCGTTATACTCCATGTCACCATCAGCATCTGATATCATCTATTTATTATCATTTATCTTTCATTATTTGTAACACTAATCGTCTATTGTCATTGTTATTGGTCATCATCATCTATTTGTCATTATTTACTTGTCATTGACTATTGTCATTATTATTGCTCTATTATAATCGACGTGTCATCATTTATTGGTCGCTATTTATTTTTCGCCTTGTATGTGTCAGCATTATCTAAAGACATTTATTTGTCATCATTCTTATCTCATCATATATCTATAATCATTTATCTGTCAGTGTGGATTTGCATCATCATGCATCGTCATCATCAGACTGCTATCATATGTATATCTTTGTTTATCATTGTCACCCGTATATCATATATCTGTCTTCTTCTATTTATTATTATTCGTCTACGGTTATCTGTAACATCAGGCATCATCCACCTTCAACTATTTCTCATTATTTTCGTGTCATTAACTATTTATCGCTATCTATCAATTTTTGGTTATTATCTACATGCCATTATCTAGTGGTTATTATTAAGAAAAAAAGATAAAATGTCGGTCAAATATCAAAATGACAAATATGAAAAAATTACAAGGTCAAATTAATAATGTGTAAGTGTCAAAATGTGAAATGTTCATTTCTTTATTTTAATTTTCAGCTTTCAAACTTTTAATTTTTAGTTTTGAACGTACAAAAGAAATAATTAATTAAAATCCGTTCAAGGACAACAAACATCAAATCAATTTTGTTATTATTTAATAAAACCATATCTTTCTAGGTTACAGTTGATATCTTTATAATAAATCTAAATTACATGTTTCATTCCAAACAAACTTTCATTAAAAAAATAAAAAAAATATTTTCATCGTGAAAAGTTTGACTTTAGCAGTATTAAAAAATTTTAAAATATAAAACATTATATAATAAGCATCTCTCATCTCCATTTAAGGTTATGTTTGGTTAAAACTTGCCAGACTATTTATGTTAATTAATTTTTTTTTACATAACATGGTTATAACTAATTTACATCGAGTTTAAAATTCAACAGGAGTATGTACATACATAATTGTAATTCCAAGAAATTATTCAAGTTTATTTTATTAAATGTTCTTATTTTATTTACAAGACTATTTGTTTAAATAATAAATTTATTTTTGTGTGACAACATTATTCCAGACAGGATGTGTTATTCTAAGTGTAAATTTGACGTACCGGTTAATTTTAATTTTACGTGAAATGTAGGTTATGACATTGAAAAATAAAATCCGAAAAGCATTTGCTGAATTAAAAAGATTTTAAAAATTTTTTGGAGGTCAAGAATTAATTGAAATGTTGAAGAAAATCACTAAGAGTGGAAAAGCATTTTTGAGACTAGCCGATTTTAACTTTTGTTCACTTATTCTTCGCTTTTTCATTTTTACATGTTACAATTTTTATATTATAAGTAGAATTGTTAAGTTGAACAAAGAAATAAAAAGAAAATTAAGGTTCAAAAATAGAAGAATAGAAAACAAAGTAGAAATTTGAAAGGAATCTATAAGGCGAATTTTTAATTGACCTTAGTTTCCAAAAAGTTCATTTTATTTTCCACGAAAAGTCTTACAACTTTCAAATAGCTTAATGAATTTTTCTAAATTTTTATAAATAGATTCTTGGGCACTTTTGGAAGTAAATTCTGGAAATTTTGGTGTTAATTTTCAGAAAATTTCTTGATTCTTCAAAGAAACAAAAATTCTTTTTGAGGACCCTTAACTTCTAATTGATTTTTTTTTTCTGGAAATTTAGCCAGGCATTCCGAGATATTTTGGAAGAAATCTGGAAATTTTGAAGGAATCGACACGTCTATTTTTGAATTACATTTAAAATTCAAACATGATATAAAACAGAAATTAATTTTATTATTATGCGTTACATCAGTATATAGATAACTACAAATATTTTGCATAATCTAATCACCAAACAAAGGTCAAGAAGAAAATTGATAATACATTACATAACAAGGTTTAAAATTTGATATTATTATCAAGCAAACATTTCTGGGTCAAATAAGCCGTTTCACATGCGTCTTTCCCCTTACGATCCTTACAGACATCAATGGCCTTATTAGCGACTCCCTTATTCACTCCAACTGGAATATTTTCGCGCAGTTTATCTTCCTGAATTTCCCCTTTAGAGTTGATGTATCCAGCATTTTCGTAATAACATTTAAAATAACATTGTAACTCCCTTAGGTTGGTAATTTGGCCGTGATATGCTCTTTCGACTAGAGATGGGTTGACATCTGCATCGCGGATGCAAGCTTGTTTATTCACAGCGACATCTATTGTGATTGCCTAACAAAATAAAGTACAAACAATGCATTCAAAACACTGTTCATTAAATCAAAAATCATGTTTCAGTTTCAATAAAATAGTTTAAAAGTTTAATGACAAAAATTTAAAGAAAAAGAAAAAAAGAAAGAAGAATATTCGAAAATTGAAAAAAAAATAAATTTCGAAAAAATCGAAATTTGAAAAATTTGAAAAGGCAAAAATAATAAAATAACATTTTATTTTTATGATATAATAGAAAATAATTATAGAATACACGTGTATAATTGCGTTTAAAAGTTATGCGTTATTTAAACGCGTCATTATACACTTGTATCGTAATAAATATGCAATTGAATAATAAATCAAAGCCAATTTGATGATTACCTGCGAAATGTAACAGATGGTTAGAAGCGCGGAAAGTTTAAACATTTTAACTTAACACTTGAAAGGTGTTGTTGTGTTTGTGATGTTTCATTTATATGAACCCCTGAGGTCATTTCGATTTATCTAATAATTTCTTGTTTTTCTTTTACTCATTTCATCATCCTGTATGATTAATATTTTCATCTTTTTTTATTGTTTGATTGTTGTCAGGTTAGTGTTAATAATAAAATTGAACAGGTTTAAGATGGCTGTGCGTTTCAATTTTTATTTTATTAAAAAAAAGGAAATTCAACTTTGAAGAAAATTATGTGAATGACTTTTTAATAAATAATGTCAAAATGAGAAATTTTAAATGTCAAAATATCAAATATTGAAATTCGATGTTTGAAGAATTAGAAAATTCGAAATTCAAATTAAAATATACTTATACATATTCGAAATTCGAATTCGAAAAAAATATAAAGATCGTATCAAACATGAAAAGCCGAAATATCAAATATTTTAATGGCAGGAATTAAAAACTCTTTACAAAATATTTTTTAAATTAAAAGGAAACTCAAAATTGGGCGTACATATTCTTTCAAAATTTCATGAATTAGTATATTCTACAAGAGATTTCACCATAGTTAAATCTTCGGAAATACGCTTCTTCTTTTGGAAAAAAGAAGAAACTTCCTGAAAATTAAATTATAAGTCAAAATTGGGTGTTCCCATTCTTTTCGCATTTCCAGAAATAACTGCTAATGCATAAAGAACGCTCTGGATTAAATTTTTTGAAAATCTACTTATCCAATTGGAAGCTTCTGGAGCTTAAATTTTCAAAAACTGTTTTACCTTCTTAGAGGAAAGTAGAGAGTTTCTGAAAATTATTTCATAATTTAGAAATGAGCAAGTTCATTCTTTCAAAATTTCCAAAATCTACTTCAAATGCTTCTAGAAGATGTGAAAATGAAATTTATAAAAATTCAATGAGCCAATTAGAAGTATACAAAACTATTTTTCTTCTTAGAAAAAGAAAAGAAAAAACTTTTTAGAAATTGATATTCAAACTGAACAAAATTGCTGCCAACAGGCTCTAATTAAAATTTCATGAAAAAATGAGGTGATCGGAAGCTTCCGGACCCTTAACTTTCCTCTGTTGGAAGAAGTTTTCTGAAATTTAACATTTATAAAAATATTGAAATTTCCAGAAACTACTTCCAACACATCTAGAAGAAAAATTAAGTTTTTTTTTGAAATTTCCTAATTTACTTTTGAGGTATCTAAAATCTTTTTCAAGAAGTATCAGAAAACTTTTTGAGCCAATCAGAAATTTAAAGTTTTTAAAAAAGAAATTGGACATTAGCATACTCCCCAAATTTTCCGACTTTACTTCCAAGACTTTGTTTTAGAAAATTTCAAGACCTTAAACTTTTAAAGAATCTTCTTTTTGAAAGCAAAAATAAATTTTTTGGTGGTTAGCAAGTAACTCAAAATTAGAAATGTTGCCTTTTTTCCAAAATTCATCTCCAAAACTTAGAATTTTCAGAAAATTTATGGTTACAAGGATGTTGACGGACCTTAAACTTCCAAAGTGTTTTTCTTCCAATGAGTCATCCGGAAGTTACAGGCCCTTAGATTATGATCGATTTTTTCGATAAATTATTATGTAAATTAAATGTAAACCGTACTTGACCTTTTGATAATTTTCTAAAATAAAAAATCAGCTGATTATGTTTTTTCTTTTAGTTTTGGGAATATTCCACATAAAAACAAAACATGTTTATTCCAGATCAAATTAGTTTATGTAATAAAAAAAACACTCCCACAAAAAGTAAGATACGCAAGAAAGATAATTCGTGGCCTATCCTAGAAAAAAAAGCAATAAGAATGAAAATAATCTAGTTGGCGATTTTGTAACTGAAATCTAATTGGATTCAAGTTGTAATCCAATTAGAATCCAAATGGAATTCTGTTTTTCGTTATTTTGTTGATTATTACATAATTAGCGATAACACCGACCTTTGACTTTTAAATTTTTCGAGGATTCATCGAAAAATCTTTGTATAAATAGAAGAGAAAGAGATCGGTACAATCAGTTGTGAATTACGATCAACACTTTCAAGATGAAATTCTTCGCTTTCTGTATCATCGCCTGCTTGGCAGTTTCTGCTTTCGTAAGTAAAACACCAAGAAAAAAAAAAAGAATTTTAAATCAAAAATGAAAAAAATTATTATTTTAATGTTACCAATAATTTTGCCCAAGTAAATTTGCATATTCAAATTTAAATCCTAAATATTTAAATACTTTTGCTGAAACCCAATTCAAATTTTGGATCAGTTTGCTAAATCTCGAAACTAAAAATTAATTTGGTTTTGGACTTAATCAATATTAATCCTTTACAAAACGCAAAAATAATTTTGGAATTGATAAAAAGTTTTTGGACAATTCTGCCTAATTTTGATAAGTTTTGCGTAAAGCCAAAACTTTTTTTTTCAACTCGTAAATTTGGACCAGAACTGTCCAAAGTGTTTAAAATTACGATGTAACCCAACCAGAAATTTTATATGTTTGAAATTTAAATTGAGACCAATTTTTTTAGTAAATAAGTTGAACTTTAAAAATAATTAATCGAATCTTTATGGACAAAAAATTGTTTTTATGTAAAAAAGAAGATAATCTTCTTTTTGATCTATACTTTCTATAGAACATAAAAATGATCTTGAAGAGACTGATAGTTTTGAATAATTTGTACTAAAAAAATTTTGATTTCAGGCTGAATTGACAGACGAACAAAAGAACAAAGTCAAGAAGGCATCAGATGACTGCAAAGCTGAATCCGGTGTTGACCCTGCCTATGTCGAAAAACTCAAGACCGAAAAAGTGTTGGTTGAAGGTAATGACAAAATGAATGCTTATTGCAAATGCATGATGAAGAAGGCTACTTTCATCAACGATGATAATACCATCAACAAAGATAACATCATCGCCAGAATCCCAGCCACCGCCGACCAAGACAAGGCCAAGGCACAAATTGAGAAATGCTCCAAAATCAGTGAAAAAGAAGCAACTGCCTGCAAACTCATCAAATGTCTTGGTGAAAACAAATATCACATCACCAGCATTGCAGCTTAATTCAATAATTGTTTTTCCCTTTATGAATAAACTCAAATATTTTACTTAAATTTCGTATTTTATTGAATATCCCGTGCCACCACATCAAATCTCGTCATCTTCGAAATGGATAATTTGTGTTCATTTGTTATTTAACGGATTACAATGAGAAAATCAGCAACACCCAAACAATCCAATTAGATTCCTTTTGTGCATCCCTTAATCAGCAATCAACAATCACAATGAGTTGCGATTCATCGACCTCAATCCGAAATTATTTCGTCTGCACCAAACTAAACCACTTTCAAGGATTTTTTTACGTAAAATTAAGAGAAATGAAATGCATCGCATTGCAAAATTAAATTAAGAAAAAATATTTCTCAATTCTTAAATAAATTTTAATTTGATATTAATTCGAATCAAGATACCCGTGAAATAATTTATAAAATCAATGAATGTTTGTTTGTTGATTTTTCCAAGCCTACTTGTATTTTTCTTTTTGGGGATTAACGATTAATACCAAAATAATTTTATTTATCAAGACGGCGAAATTGGAAGTTTCTTTTAATTTTTTATTGAAAAAACAAACGCGAAGGATAAAGAAAAATAAAAAGAAGAAAAAGTGAAAAATCAAAATAAAATAAAAATAAACAAAAGCCAAATTGACAAAAATTTTGAAAATTTCCTAAATAATTGCAATTACGAAAAAAGAAAAATCAAAATGTGGAAATCTAAACAATTTTTAAAAATGTTAAAATTTTATAAACTTAAAGAAAATGAATTTGAAAATTTGATGCGTATGTACAGTTTTTGTTTTTATTTCATGACAAAATCTTTACATATAAATTATTTGTTTATACACACATACATACAAATTACATCAATTAACAATCAGCAATTTTATTGAAGTAATAGAGCTAATAATAATCATTAAGATTACCATCACACATTCATTAACTTTATTATTATTACTATATTCACGTGCATTTCTCTTTCAAAAACATTCAAATTAAAAAAAAATCAACTCGTCAACATCATTGCAACATGAAATGAATAAATAAAGCAATCAACATTTAAATTAAGAAGAAAGTAAAACAAACAAAAATTAATTTTTCTACTTTCTGACTTTTTCAAATCTTCAGTTTTTTAATACATAAAAAATGTTTTTGTTTTTAGATTTCTATTTTTCGTTTTTGAATTTTCAACATTTCATTTTACGTTTTTTCGAACTTTATATTTTCCAACTATCATCAGATACTTATCATTTTTAATGGCGAACATAAAAAATTATCAAATTATCACTAACCTCAAAATTGTCAAAACATCAAAAACTTTAAAAAAATTTCATAATCATCAAAAACTCATCAAAAATTTTTAATTCCAAAAACTGCCAAAATATCATATGCCACAAAAGATCAATTTATCTGCACGTACTTTTAGATTTTTTTATAAAAAATATAGAAACTCAAAACAATTTTATAAAATTGTGTTCGAATAAAAAAAAAATGAGGAAAAATCAAAAAAGAAAAAAATATAGACATTTGATAATTTGACATTTTGATATTTTAAGATTGTGCTATTTAAGAATTTTTATATTGTGACGTCTTGTCATTTTAATATTTGATATTATATTTTGAAATGTATCACTTCACATTTAACATTTTCTGATTTTGACATTTTAACATCTACCTACTCTCTACTTTTTAAACTTTGCAAATTTTCAAATTCTAATTTTGTCGTTTTCTTTTTTACTTATTTTCATTGTTTATTTCCAATCTTTATTTTTTTGTTTTTTCAAAATTTTTGTTTTTAATTAAATTCTTGATTTGAAAATTTAAAAAAAAATATTTCTTATATTTTGATATTTTGACATTTGATGTTTGACACTTGAAATTTTGTCTCTCTGTATTTCAACTTTACTTTTTAAGTTCGTATTCTCAATACATCTAAGTATTCCCAACTGCTTTCCTTAACTTTTCAGCTTAAATATAATGAAATAAATTGAAAATAGCAACAATCTTATGTCATTGTTTATCAGCACAAAAAACATTTCTCACTATCCACATATAAAAAAATGTAATTAAACTGTTGTTTTAATTTTAATTAAATGAGTAATTTATTGATCATTTGTTTCATTAATTAATCGATTTATTTATAGAAAATGCAAATAAACCTATAAAAAGGTACAAAGAGCAACCTGAGAAATGGAAAATCCTAATTGATATATTCGCATTACAAAAAAATAAGTAAATATATAAATAAATAGATAAAAATATGAAACCAGTCACACCACCAATTAAAAAAAAAGGAAATTAATTATTCATATAAAGACACAACAACGTTTTATCGCATCCAATTAAATAAACTAAGATTGTAATTAAAGTAGAATCATATCGAATTCGATCCGATTAAATAATTTAAATTCTTTTATTTGCATAAACGATGATGATACCGATTATTCAAAAACTGTTTAAAATCGAGTCATCCATGTAATATGAATCAAGTGACCTCGACAATTTTTTGTATATAAAGTGGCGAGTGCTTGGTGGTGGACATCAGTATTACCTTGGAAGTTGTGCACTTTACAAACAGTTAAAAAAGATATCAAGATGAAGGTGTTAGCAGTTTTATTCGTTGCCGTTTTGGTGGTCCTCAGCGTAAATGTGAGTATATATTTTTTTTTTGGGGTTGGCAACATGTTTTTTTTTATTTATTTTTTTCGATTTTCGAAAATGAAAATTTTGATTTTAGAAATTTTTGAAAATTTAATTTTAGATTTGATAAAACTACTTTGTTATATCGCATTACTTTTATTTACCGTTACCAGTTTCGGTTCAGTGTAAGCCATTTTCAAACGTATATATAATATTCTTTGCATACAAGTTTGAAGTTTATTCTAAAAAAAGAAAATTAAAAAATCGAAATTTTACAACTCCAAAAATTAAATTGTATACTTAAGAAAAAATTTGGAAGCATCGAAAAATCGATGAATTTTGACAAAATAAAAATGTGTCGTGTTTTTACAGGCTCTCAGCGAAGAACAAAAAACTAAACTTCGTGGTTTATACACAAAATGCGTAGACGCCACTAAAGTCGACACGGAACTCATCACGAAAGCCCGCAAGAAGAACTTCACAGATGATCCAAAATTGAAATCTTACTATCACTGCATGTTCAAAAATTTGGGATGGCAAAAGGACGATGGTACTTTGGACACTGACGTGATCATTGCCAAAATTCCAGTAGAAAAGAAAGACGGAATCGAAAATATTGTCAAAGACTGTA
>JAODAH020006899.1:0-15657 GCA_027574865.2 Coproporus ventriculus | reverse complement strand
GAAATCTCGAATTTTCAATCGTTTCATCTCTTTCCAACTTATCAAACCGCCAATTGTTCCATCTTCATTCCACTCATTAAAATCAAAAAATTCTATCAAACTATTAATGAAAACGGAATTGGATTTTTTATCTTGGACCTGTAGAAAGTGCCTGTCTGATTAAAACGAAAAAAAAAAAAAAAGAAAATACGATTTTTAATCAATGATTTTTTTGTAATAATGATCTAGATGGCTACAAAGTTATGTTATCCGTCATCCACTCCATAACTCGGTAATGAAGCTTGTTGTTTATATATACCAACCTATAAGAATAAAATGAATCCCGTAATCATTTCAATGCAATTTAAATTGTTAGCAGAGCGGAGGGGATGAGAAGGAATATTGTTACCACCTTACTTATTTGTTCTATTTTCAAGTTCGTTTTGGTAATGCTCTTAAGCATTCTCAACTGGTTTTTGTTTATTTTTTAGGAGTGTCAGGTGGAAAAAGATTCCAATTCTGGTCAAAAAGAATTTTTCAAAATTTACTCTCCAAGGAATAATTTTAAACCGTGCCGCAAATTCAAATCTATCAAAAACAAGATGAAATTGGCAAAAATCAACTCAAATTATAAATTTTTCCTTTTCATATGCAAAACCATTATTTCGTGTACATTTTTATCTTTGAATCGAATGCAACCGCTTAGGATATTGTACAATACTTGTAAAAAAAGTTAAGATTCTGACAATGTTGAAAATATATCATTATGAAAATATGATATAAATGACTGCAAATGTTTCCAGGTTAAATCAAATTACTAAATTTGAAAAATGAAAATCGTAAATTTTGCAAGTACTGACCTAAGTAAAATAGGAAAATCCAATTAGAAAGTTGTCAAAACTATAATGATAATATTCGATAAACAGGAAATACTAAATAATAACCACATCAATTAGCCACAATCATAAATTAGAATGCAGTGGAAGTTACGGTTTAGTTATCTTATAATGCAAATGCTCTTATCAAACTACATTATAATAATAATTTTAAAAATACAAAATAGTTATGACAAAAGAGCAATGTTTTAATTCTTATTCTACGGATAAAATTGGTTTAAACTCTAATCAAACAAAATTATTAAAAAAAAGTCACCAGAATTTAATTAAATAATAGATTAAGTGGAATGGACCCTACACATTTTTTATATAAAATGGGTTTCGGTCAAATTTAAAAAAACTTTGCAAAAACATTCCTCAGACCATCCCGAACAAAAGTGTAATGTCCAAAGTTTAGGTGCTATACAGTCTAGTCTGTAAGCTCGGAAATATCTAAAAATTTTATATAAGGTGGAATCTAAAAAATTTTTTTTGCATGATCTTCTATGGACCCCAAAGGTTATTCGTGACTAGGTAACTACTTGCCAACACCCTTCCTACACCCTCAGAATGACAAAATTGCCTCATTTCTGCCCTCCAATATTATATGTAATCCGATTTCTTCACAAAATTGAAATTAAGTTTAAAGTTTTTCTTCTTTCGTAATCAGGAACAATAAAAACAATAATTTTTACTTTGCCGACGTTTCGGCAGAGGTTATTCGGCCATCGTCGGGGTCATGTAATTGTCTTATTTCTTCATTCATTCTTTTATTAAATTATAATTCGTGTTATTTTTAAATTGAAATTAAGCTTTGAAAATGGTATCTAGTAAGTTTTTTGGGTCACTGAACACGAATCCGAAGTCGGTTACCCGAAAAATTCAACCAGAATCCTGAAAATCATGAAAAATTGGCCAATTTTTCATGATTTTCCAGTCTGTGGTTCAGTTTTCCAGGTAACCGGCCAGTATTTGTGATCAATGACCCAAAAAAATTACTAGATAACATTTTCAAAGCTTATTTTCAATTTTTTAAAGAAATCAGATAACATCTAATATTAAAGGGTAGAAATGAGGCAATTTTGGCGTTTTGGGGGTGAAATAACAGTGTTAGCAAGTAATTATCTAGTCACAAATAACATTTGGGCTCTATAGAAAACATTTTTCAGATTCCACCTTATATAAAATTTTAGATATTTCCGAGCTTACAGACTAGACTGCATAGCACCTAAACCTTGGACTTTACAGCTTTGTGTCCATGGATACTTTTGTTTGGGATGGCCTGAAGAATGTTTTCGCGGCTTTTTAAAATTTGACCGAAATCCATTTTATATCGAAAACGTGTGGGGTCCTTTCAAAGACGATAATAAATTTTATCCTATTTACCCAATGATACACTGTTTGATTTACTATAAAAATTTACTTTTTATGTTTAATGTTGAACTATAAAGGTAGACTATTATCTATAAATAACAATAAAAAACATTTTCTTCTTTGTACGTGTAATAGTGCAATAAATTAGAATGATAATAAGTAGTTAAACCTTAATAAAATTTGGGCATTTATAATTAAGCAAAATTTAATTATCTAACGAGAAATTTTATCTAAATCCTTATCAACATTTATACAAATATAAATGTTAGTAAACATACTCCAAATTCAGTACTATCCATAGCTGTAATAAGTAATTGCCACTTTCAATTAGATTGATTTAAAGTGATTATCAACAGGTAATAATTACCACAATGAATGACATTGATGTGAAAGTGTTAAAGAACTCCATTATATAATTTCTCATTTCCTTTTAAACCTTCCTCCATAATTTTTAGTTAATTGTTATTAATAAAAATATATTATGGATAACCTATAAGTTAAAGTGAAAACTTCAATATTAAGGTATTTACTGAATATTATAATTAGTTGATAGATTATTTAATTAGCGAATAACTTACCAAAAAAAACCACACCCTGGGTTTGCTTGAGGCTCTTTTACTATCAGCTGTTAACCGGCTTGTGAATGTGAAGATCTAATGTCATTGTCCTTTATTAAAGTTCCAATGTAATTCCTTTGAGACAATGGTTTTGCTTTTATGTATTATTACATTGTAGATTTCTGAATACTAGTACTAATATTGATTTTGTTTTATTTTTTATTTAATTTCAATATAATGTATCACGCGATTCTGCAATTTTAATAAGAAATTTCTTGTATATTCCTTCAAATTTTATAACACAGCATAATATTCTGATAATACTACTTTAAACTTATTAGAATTATAAACTGTATATTTTAAACAACGAAAAGCTGTTATTATATTTCGGTTCTAAAAATTCTAAATTGTTAGAATATTTCTGGTATTTTCCAATACACAATTTGAAGAAAGAAATTATCTTTTTTTAGATATTAAAAAAAGAGAAAGGTACAGGATATATAAGTGTGTTTCAAGGGAAATGGTGCAGACTTGAATGAGTTGAAGTATCCTTAATTTTGAACAGAAAAGTGTATATGAATAAAAAAATGAATTTAAACAACGAATGCCGCCATCAAATTCAATACATTTTTTGTAGGATTTATAAAAATATTACTTATGGTGTTTCATTTTCCTTATCCTTCTTTATTCATACAACACCAGCTGTAATAATAACTTTTTCTTGTTAAATAACAGTTTTTATTCATCCCTATGACCTATAATCTAATGGATTTAGGTGTGAAAACCTTAAATGGACAATTGATGGGACAACAAAACCAATCTAACGTCATTCATTAGTTTAGTTCAGGAATAGCATCACACATGTCGACTGGGTAAGTAGAGACGCCATTATGTTAGAAGATGATTTTGGTTCTTATGAACAGAGGAATATTATTAAAGTATTTGAAAATTATTAATCAAAAACTGGGAAGAACCTGCAATGGGTATCATGAAAAAATCATGTCATCTAGCAGTCAACAATTGGATTAACAACAAACACAAAGAATACTAGCTAAACAGACCAGCCCTGAATCACAGCAAGGCCACAATAAAGGGACCTGATTCTAATCATGCTGCAAAACTACTGACATTAAGCACATGACTATTAGGGAGCATCTAAAAAAAATTGGTCCAAACAATGGTGACACCAGCTATTGGCTGTGCGGTACAACATCAGAATATGCACTATACATTTTATGCAGTTGTGATGCGCTGGATGGTAGAAGACAAGTTATTTTCAGAACAGGGAAAATGGTACCAAATCATTTGTATGTGCAACCCTTGAAGGGCCTGCATCTCCTGGTACAAAGTATTATATCAAAGTTAACTGTATGAGTACAACTACAAGGGGCAACACAATAAGACTATATAGGCTGAAGTTCCAAAAGGAAGATGGTCTTCCCAGGAAAAAAAAATATCTGGGTGCATTTAAGTTCTCCAGTAATACGAACGTTCAACTAATCGATTGTCATTCCACACCATACAAATGTCTAGTTCAATCAATTGATCTTTGTGTTTGCAGCATCAATTGTAACCAATATATTCAAAGAGTGAGTTTATAATATTTCATGGGTATTCAAAACGATGGTAAACCACTCAAATAAATTGAGGAATATATTTGTTTTTGTTTGATTCATTACTTCAATATCCTGCACTATGCCTTTTAATATCATGCTCTTAATTCTAGCATGATTGCCCGCAAAGCATATTCTAGCTGCTTCAAACATTCTTGATTTTCAATATATAAGAATAATATTTTCTATCTGCATTTTGTCAATTGAAACTAAATACATATTCATTACTTGAAATTATAAAAATTAATTCATCTTATAAAAAGATTTTGAAGCATTGAAAATGTATATTAAAATAATTTTAAGCTTTTAAAAGATTTGTTTGTAATTTTTTCTTTTGTTTCAGTTCTTACATCAAACATGGCATCAAAATTGTACACAGTATTCGTTTATGGAACTCTTAAACAAGGAGAACCGAATCATCACTGGTTTAAAAAAAGTAACGGTCATTACAAATTTCTTGGTAAAGGTGAAACTGTTGAAAAATATCCACTGATTATCGCAACAAAATATAACATTCCATTTTTATTGTATAAACCAGGTAAAACTTTAAATTTCAAATAAGAAAGAAATTGAATAACTTATTCACATACTCATTTTATATTATTTTTTCAAAGTTTAGATATTTTTTAATATATAATAGGTTAGTTCAGCATTACTCTGCACAGTTCTTTACTCTAAAGTGTTCAGTAGGTCTGCTGTGAAATAACTGTAGAGGTTGCCACAATAGGGAAATTTAATTTGAACAAAGTTGGTATAAGTTGTAACCCTAAAATTCTGACTTTTACATCCTACACTTTTGTAAGAAAATTTATACTTCTTATTGAAAGATTAAACAACCATCATGTCACTTTATATCAATTTACTTATCAGATAAGTGCTACATAACCTTCAAATTAAAATTTCACAACCAAAATTTAGTGTGTTATGTAACACTTACCCGATAGTTAAACACACTTTCATTATCACATGCTGATAGAATTTTATAAGTTATAGGTATAGTGCCAGTCTTGTTTGACTTCAAATGTTCAAAATTCAAACAGACTATTCAAAACGAGAACCTCTAATAAACGTATAATATTAGTGTTTATTTAATGTATGAATAAACTTTTGTTTTAAGGGGTTGGTCATAATGTTCAAGGTGAACTTTACGAGATAGATGACAAAGTATTAGTCGATTTAGACCAATTAGAAGATCATCCAACGTTTTATGTAAGAGAAGAATATCAAATACGCAATTTAAAAACTCAAGAAATTGTGACATCATGGATTTATTTTATAAAAAATTTCAAACCTGAATTATTAGAAAAGAATTTGTTCAAAAGCTATAGCAATAATAATGAATTTGGTTTGAAATATGTCGTAAGGTATGAACGTGATCCCAATTATGTTCATCAAAATGATTTACTGCAAAAAGAATAATTACTGTTACAGCGAGGAAGCCACCATCGATGATCTAAATGTGATATTACAATAAATTAAACAATTAATTTGTCCAAAATATCTGTTAAGCAATAAAATTCTTTGCATAATTGCTATCCATAATAAATTCTAATAACGTGAAATAAAATTAATTAACTATAATTAAGATAATCCATTCAAAGTTTGATTTGATGCAGTACTCTATAAGTTTTTATTTTCCATCCATGTTTCATTTCCTTTAATCATTACTTTAACATATTTAAAAAAGTAGATAAAATACCCAGAGATGAACATCCGAATCCTTCTCCGACGTTATATTCAAAACTGAGGTTATTTGGTTGATTTCCTCGGTTATTTTTAGACCTAAGCGTAAAATGGGATTAAACCCAAACATGTAAAACTCGTTTTTTCCAAAAATATTCCATTTCTTTTTTGAAATTATTAAATTAACAACTTGTGGAAAGTGCCCCAAAAATTAAAGTATTCATTTTTTTATATATTTCAGAAAAATTAATGTTGTTTCAACAAATTCCTACCTTTTTAATATTTCCACGATGGTGATGATGATGTGTGTACATATACATCCGTAGTATGTCATAGACGTAGAAATATAGACAAAGCATTAGCACGGGGGGTTGTGTCCACTAAGAAGTAGAGAAGGAAAGCATTTTATATACCCATGCGCATTGTTTTCTTACACACGCCTATATTTAATTGAATTCAGGCATATAATGAGGAATGGGGACACCTGGAGGCAGTTGCAAATTTAAATAAGTGCAATTAAAGGCAAGCGCGTGCAAAATAGATTAGCTGCATTTTTACGAAGCCCTTCATATTATACCCTACCCCACACCTACAAAGTTACTCATATATTCTATCCATGCATCCTTAATAGGTATGTGCATATGAACATGCAGTCCTGTAAACACATCAGAACGCTTCATTCGATTGTGTTCAAATTTAATATACAGTTTACAGAGCATAAAACGAAGATTGCTACTTATTTTGGGAATAATCGTACTTCCGGTTTCACCATTTTTTTTAAAGAATAGCATAGTGATTTTTTTACATTTACAGGAAGTACATATATTTTTCATTCATTTATTTTCAAAATTTAATCTTAATAAAAAGCGACGTAGAGATTTTGATTGATTTTAATGGTTTGAGATTTCCTCAACACGTTTTTAATATTTTCATCTAAACGCTTCATTTGATTGTGCTCAAATTTGGTTCGCAGTTTATAGACCATAAAATCTTGAAAAAAATCGTACTTTCGTTTTCGCCAAAAGTTATATCAATTTTTATTATTTAAATAGCTTAGCGATTTTTTTCTATTTATAGAAAATACACTTCATCTCGAGAATAATGCTTTTTGTTTCATTCATTTGTTATGATATTGATCGCGGACGAATGTTTGTGCGTTCAGATTATACTAGTACCAGAGCATACACTTGGAACGTCGAGTGCAGGTCATTTTTTTAAAAATAATATCTAATTAAAAATCAACTAATTTACATTATAACTATATAAATATTTTATCATTTCATTACTACAAAATGTTGGGAAAGTCGAGTAGAATCATGTTTTTTTTTCACATTTTCCAGTTGTATTTTTTACATTTTATATGGTTTTTCTTTCAGTTTTTTCTGTCTCTTAAGAATACTTTACTTACCATAAGCAAAACCCTTCACATTACAAATAGTAAAAATTAATTTGTTGGCTATTAACATGTACCAAACTGATAGCAATATTATCCAACAGCCAAATTGTACAATAATGACACTTTTTCAAGATGTGCTATTAGCAGGTAGAGGGAATGAAATATAGGATATTTGAAATTAATGAAAGAAAATTTATAATTCAAAATTACTATTCAAATAAAAATGAAATGAAATTTATATTTATAGTAAGGTAGTAACAAACAGTAAGATTTTTTAACTTTATCTTTTGTAGAAATAATACGTTAAATTTTTATAAAGTATATTACAAATTGCAATGGGAGGGGGCACATGTTTCACAAGAGTATAAAGTTTTTGTTATTTTTTGTTGTAAAATCCTTTTCAGTCACTTGCCGATTTGTTTTTCTTTTTATTATTATGAATGTAAACAGAATATGATGGTACTTAACAGGAATTATAAAATCGCCAAAAAAACCAATCGTTAAAATATAGATAAGGTTGTCTGTATCCAAGAAAAATGGCCACTAACAATGCAACATACGTCTTTTGTTTCTATCAAATATATCGCAACACTAGCTGTCATTACTTAATTTGTTAAAACGATTTGCCACAGATAACTTCTGCCCTTGCCCTATATTTTTCATTTGCTCCACGTGCCGAAGAGAATTTGATTTATTGTGAGATACAACTTCGAAAGATCCTTCACTGCGGTTCCTGTAAAAAAAAGTTATACATGTAATAAATTTTTACTATGCATTAATGACAGAACAATGGAAACAAATTAAATTGATTTGAGAGAGGAATGAATGGAAATATTGCAATAGGTAGACCAAAAATGGTATGAATAAATGTAATAAAAGAATAAAAGTCAATGGTTTGAAAAAATAGAATTCCACCTATTCCTCAGAGAATAATACGATGGATTTGTATGTGTTCTTGCATAAATTTTTACTTATTTTGTTTCAAACAATTATCCCTTTTGATTTAAAGAAAAATTTTTTTTGAAAAATTTGAAATGAAGTAAGAAAACAAGAAAAATGTAAAGCAAAAAAAAGGTTATTACTTCTTTGGATCCTTCGTACTAGATAATGTTGGGAAGAATTCTTCATTATGTATATCTGGAGCAGCTTTCGACCTAATACGACTAGGCTGTATTGTTTGAGGTTGTGACTGTTGATTACGTTTACTAGGAGGCACGTAAGCACCTGCAACAACATTGGGTGTTGGTGCAGGTTCAGGTTTCTTTTCTTCTACACGTGGCTCGGGAACATCACTCATTTTCTTCCAAGGGCCAATTTTCTTCTCCAATTCATTTCCAGCTTCATCAAATGTCGGTTGTTGCTGCTCATAATTACTTTCTTGTCCACTACTATTACTTTCCACATCGGTATTTAATGTTAAATTACCAATTTTTAAACCCGTGTAATCTTTTTTCTCTTCTTCGAAGTCTCTCCATTCATCTTGTTCCTATACAAAAAGAAATTAATATTTTATAAGACGACAGAAGTTAAAGTTGCAAACAAAAGCAATTTACACTACATAATTTAAAGGAAATTGTAACTTTTCTTGCACCTTGCAGGGTGGACTCCTACAGGTTGGACAGTTCTGAAGCCGACAAATACAAATCATTTATTTAAACAGAAATTGTGTTTAACCCTTTTGCTGCGCTGAGTGGATTTGCATTCCATGCCCTGTGTGAGACATTGGGCATGTTTGTCCGCTTTACTTAGTTGAACAGCCAGCTTTTCCATTAAATGTATGAATTTCTAGTATAAAATGGGAATGGGGATGTAAGCGCTCACACAAAAGTTAGCGTTGTGCCAAGCATGTTCAACAGCAAAATCGTGCACTTGACGCAGTCGAGTACCTGAACCAGCCATTGAAAAAATATGTCACCCACGCCACAAGACCACAAATAATTAGCGTGTTTTTACTTTTTCTAGAGTGAGAGTTCATTAATATAAATGTCTAGTGCGTTATTTATTAAATTAAATTCTTGCTTTCTAACCTAAAGATGAAAACATTTAATGACTTTAAGCAAACCTCCGATAGGATATGCACTCCAAGGAGAATAACATAACCTAGAACTAGTGTGCTTGTTCATATTGTCAGTTACAAAAAAATTATTAACCTAAATTTTACTTAATCGGAGCTCCCCAATTAACTTTATGAAAACAAATTAAGGTTATATAACTAAAACAAGAAAATTATAAATTGTAACTGTTTCCTATATTCCTCTAATTAATAATTAACTTAATAATAAAGTTGTTCTGAACAATGTGATCAATCAAAATTAGTGTATAATGAGATAAAAGAAAATTGGCAATTTTAAACATACAAAAAATTTTGTCAGTAGACATCCAATTTATTCTGGTAAGGTAGATAACTTGCATAATCACTTTAAAGTTGAATTAAAAACGATAATGACTATTTGTGGCATAAATTACAATATATAATTAATACATTCGGTGCTTTGGATCGTTGAGAAATCAATTAAATTAGTAAATAAAAGTAGAAAATTGTATTAATTAAAAATGGAACTAAACTACTGCAAAATAACGACTTTCACAGCGTAACCGTTGATTAACTTATAACACCATTCTAATAAATTAATCAATGTGGTCACTTTCAGAAAGGCATTTATAATATTGAATATTTTAGATAATCAAAGCCGGAAATAATTCAAAGATTTGGTCAAGAATAGAATCTACGGAAAATTGTATTAATCCAATTACCAACCAAAATTACTGTTATCAAAGCACTGAAAATAAACTGTATCATAAACTCCCCACCTACTTCAACGGTTGTCAATTCTACAGGACTAAACTGCAGGTCTAGCAATAGGGATTTTTTCATGAGTTACTGGTTCAAATCTGAATAGTAATAAA
This sequence comes from Coproporus ventriculus, assembly GCA_027574865.2. Lineage (NCBI taxonomy): Eukaryota > Metazoa > Arthropoda > Insecta > Coleoptera > Staphylinidae > Coproporus > Coproporus ventriculus. Next base: position 5,273 of record JAODAH020006899.1, on the reverse strand, counting down.
TGGTTAAATATATGGCTAGGTAACCTCAAAATGTTGCTAGTTGACAGGTAGCACACATAATTCTAGCATTCGCTGTGGACAAAAACATGTCATTTCCTATTATCATAATTAGCCCTAAAACAAAAATTGTCATATACAGTCATGTGAGCATGTAACAAAGACAACAACAGTTACTCTTCTTTGTAACCAGGTTAGTAAATCGCTTACCGTTGTAGTAGAGATGAAGTCATCGATGACTTACTACACTTAATCACTCTAATGCAAAAGCGGATTGGTTCAGTTACCATCGGTTCCTGTTTATAACCAGTAACTCACGAAATAATCTCTAGTATTACTAATACAAATAATGATGCGGATTTTTTTTTTATAATGACAAATATTTTGTCGAATAATCACAACTTGAACACTGTTTTTTATCAGTCTTTTTATTTAAGATACAAAATTCTTAATCATGTGAAGAAAATCTGATTAATCGGAAGTGAAAAGTTGGCACCATTCTAATTTAATGCTATAAAACAAAAAGAAAATGATTAATATTAAAATTAAAAAATAATTCGAGATTCCCGGCAGCCACCAGGTCCGACACCTCGTCAGGTTCTGGTGGGGAGGGAAGCAACAAGTGATTGGAAATATCTTGGAAATCGTACTTATTTTCCGTAAAATCTTCCAGTAGATCATTAAATAGGAAAAGTGTGGCTGTAAACTTTTGATTTATACACGTTCCTGCAGTAAAATTAACAATAAATGAAAAAATAAGAAGGAATGGTACAATATGGCTGACAGACATAACCCCACAAAAAGCTGACACACTAACACATTTCCACGTCTTAAAAACGCATCCTTACGTGAGTTTCGGTGCCCACTTCTTCGCCTTCCTGCACCCTTTCCTTTTTCACAAGCTTTTCCACCTTCTTACTGTTATCTTCCAACTTTTTTGCAACTTCTTCAGTAGTCGCGAATTTTTTTGTTTTTGACTTCTTGCGGTCCTTCTTTGCAAAGAAATCATCTAAATCCGCCATTTTCTTAACACTTTATAACGACTATTTACAAAAATATATAATTATTGTGTACGCGCGATAATTTCATTAAATGAACTTTCGCCCGTTAGCTGCAGTTCGCCTATGGTGAGGGACGGACACTACAACTGACAGGATTAATTTTACCGACTGAGCCACCGATCGATCATTGCCCTTGCACCCTCAACTTCTAATCTTAAACTGCTTTCGATCACAAAACAGGTAACTTTCGATTCAAGTGGAATTTCGAGAATGTCCAAATGAAATAACATCGCGCACACCTCTTACATTATCCGTGTACTTATCACTACACTTATAATGGCCCCAATTTTCCCTGAAATATTCACAACTTTAGACATTTAATGTTTTAGACATTCGTACAGCTCGCGCGGAGCGCCCGCTATTGCCACGCATCGAAAATAATCACAACATAACCAAAAAAAATTTGACGCGATTTTGTTTTAAAATACTTCAATGCCACATTTTAGGTTATGTTAAAAATATAATTTAAGAAGAAATGGAAGAAAATAGTTCACCAACATGTGTTTTTATGTTTAAAAAGCGAACTATAAAAAGTAAGGGTGCCAGAAAGAGACAGCAATCTTCTTCAGAGGAAGGTAACTTTTTGAACCTTAATATAAATTATCACACTAATTTTATTAAACTCCCTTTGCTTCTAAATAAAAATTAAATTTTACAATTGGATGGTGAGATTTATATCAATATCAAAATTTTACAAAAAAATTTAAAAAACATCAAACACAAAAAATATTAAACTAATATCAGAAACAGTTGTTGCTATGGTTTTAACAATTGTATCCATAGATTGTATGATTGCATCTAAGAAATATTTCATTGTTAAAAATTATGTTTCTATAACTGGGCTCAAGAATCTCTTCAATAATCGTAAAAATCCGTCAAAATACAAAATAAAATAATAAGAAGCTACTTGAAAAGTAAAAAATAGGAATTTTGGAATTCTTTTAAAATTTTTGGAAACATAGAAATATAATTTGAATAGTTTTTCCTGAAGTAAATTATTAAAAATATCAACAATTGTAATTTGAAAGGTAGGCAGCCAATATTGCAAGTCTGTATAAGAATATATCTAGGTCAACTGTATTTTTTTCGATTTTAAGATTTAGAAGATGTTGAAAGAAGTGAATTCTCACAGGGTTTGTGATTTTTATTGTTGTTTCATGCTATGCTTTATTTTTGTGTAAAAAATCGTATTTCTTGCTTTTAGTATTTTGGCTGATGATTTTTATTAGTAAGTTAAGCAAGAATCATATTGGTGGGTCATTTGAAGAAGATCATATATTTGTAAGTCTGCCTAAATTGCGGGATGTTAAAGTACATCTATAAAGCATCGGATGTATTTGTATTTATTTAAACTGTCGGATGTGAAAACATATTTGAAAAAAATCAGGTAAGGAAGTTTTATATACAAATTCTAATGGGCCCATTAACAAATCTGACAGTTTAGACAGACGCAAATACTTCCGATGTTTTACAGATGTATTTTCATATCCGACAGTTTACACGCACACACATACGATGTTTTACGGACACATTTTTATATCTGTTTTCAATTGATCCACATTTTAAGAATTCTTGTAAATAATTTTTACCCTTGCCTTGATGAAAACTATCTATATTTAAGCGCTGTACGTGTTAAATTTTGATGAAACTGTATCTAAAAGGAATAAATTAAAATATTCACCGAAGAAAGAAATTTTATAGATAACTTTTGTACTGAAATACTTATTTGTTCTAGAAAAACAATCTAATGAACAAGAAACTTCTGTGGTGAAACCTACTATATCTCGTAAGAAAAAGTCCAATCCAAATGTTCAACACTCTTCAGGTGCAAAAAAACAAAAACCAGATGGGGACAATTCCTCAAATAACTCAACAAGTGAGGATGAAGATGCAGTTGGGTTTAGTTATAAATCAAAACGATCTGCTATGGCTGAAGGTCCAACTGATCAAGGAGCTACTGCAACTTTGGTAAGAAATAAAAATAAATGTTTAAATTTTAATGGCTACGTTTACGTGCAATCAAACAATGGTGTAAAGCTAAGTTAATTGTGCTTAGCATAAATGTGAGGAACATCAATTTAACTGTTATGATACCAGTTTTATTAAAGAAACGTAAGTTAACACAGAAAAGTAAACACAGTTACGGTACTGTTCTCCAAGCTCGTGTTGGAAATTGTAATAATCGGCCTGGATAATTATTTTTTGTTCTATCCGTGGAATACTTATAATTTAGCATAATGTAGATTAAAAGCCGCACAAAAAAATGAAACAATCCAAGCTAACCTAACTTTATTTTGTAACCTCTGCCTGCTGTCAAAACAAACATCGGTTTTATTTTAGTAGCAATTTAGCATGCGTAGAAGCTTGCATTAATAACTCTTAAAAGCCATGTTAAAGTGTACGTAAACGTGGCCAATGTGCATGAAATAATAACCTGATTCCCTAACATTTTAGTTCCCAGCCCATTCCAGTATTCCTAGAATAATGAAATTTGAAGGTGTAGGTATCAACTAAAAGATTTTTGGATTTATTTTTAATAAAAACGTAGAAATTAATATAATAATGTACAAATTATTAGTAGAATTTATAGACTAGTACATATAGTATGCATGAATTTTAATGAGTGAAATTACCAGCATGTAATCTACAAAAAATAAAAATAAAAAATTGGCAGTAAAATTTATTTTTTGCACTAATTATTATTTGAATTTTCTATGAATATACATTTCTCCATCTTTATATACAGAACATGTTTTGTAAGAAATTTAAAATATTGTTTAAGGATTCCTGAGTCAGTTAACCTAAGCAATTTGCAAAGTGCACTTGTTGTAATTCAAAGAGAAAGTGAAAGAAGTCATTATATATAGAAATTTGAATTTAAAAGAATTAAAATAAGAATATCTCAAAATTTTTAAAACTGTACGTAACTTTTTCTTTCACTTGCCTCTTCAATTTATAATCTCACATATTCTTTATTACCTCACTCAGTTTTGCATATAATAATTGACTCTGAAAGAAATGGATATGGCATGTCATTAAACTGAGTAAATGGTGTCTTGGATGATTACAATCTTATACAACTTAGTAGAATTTATTTTTTGTTAAATACTTAATATTATCAATAAAAAATTTATTATTTTATAGGAAATAGAAACGGAAAAAGATAGGGATGCTCAAGCTATATTTGAGAAAAGGTTAGAAATAAATAAGGAAATGGAGGGTCAAGCAGATGATAAAGTTTATCGTGGATTAAATAATTATGCTCAGTATTTTAAACCAAAAGATACTGCAGCGGGAAATGCAAGTTCAGGTAACTACACCAATTATATCATATAATTCACAACTTTCATGTGCCCACATCAAAAGAACTTTCATTACAAGATACCTGATCATGACTGATTTTGTTGATTTAACATTATTTAACAACTAAATATTCTTATACAGGTCTTGTGAGAAGAGGCCCGATTCGAGCACCTGCCAACCTTCGTGCTACAGTACGATGGGATTATCAACCAGATATATGTAAAGATTACAAAGAAACAGGGTTTTGTGGTTTTGGGGATAGTTGTAAATTTTTACATGATCGCAGTGACTATAAACATGGTTGGCAGCTGGAACGAGAATGGACTGCTGGAGAATATGGTCAAGATAGTGATGATGATAAAAAATATGAAATTGAATCAGATGGAGAGGATTTGCCTTTCAAATGTGTTATATGCAGAGATAGTTTTACAAAACCCGTTATAACAAAGTAAGTATAATCTTTTCAATATTAAGGTTGAATAAAAAAAAACCTTTTTAAGTATAAAAAAAATTTGATATCATTATTTTTTAGGTGTAAGCATTACTTTTGTGAAAAATGTGCTCTAAAACAGTACAAGAAAACTACAAGATGTTTTGTATGTAATGTGCAAACAAGTGGTGTGTTTAACCCTGCAAAAAATCTTATTGCAAAACTAAAAAATTTAGAAGAAGACCAGAAAAAGAAAGATTCTGATTCAGATTCAGATTAAGTTTTCAACAGTTTTCCAAAGTTGGTGTATGACTTCATCGGAAAAATGAAGCAACAAAAAAATTATTATTGAAGTCAAGTACCATAAAAATTGGATTGATTCAGCCACTACTTTTTGGTAGTTCATTTTTACAGGAAAAATAAGTAACACTACAATGTTTTTTCTACCAACTTTATTGCATAACAATGCGACTAGTTTCGCC